>BGNK01004427.1:13724-50362 GCA_003297005.1 Symbiodinium sp. clade A Y106
GTCGTCGTCCAGTGAGCGCGCTTTGGCCTGGGCCACTTGGTCTGCCTCCTGCTATGCGCACGGGAAGGCCAAAATGTGTACAATCACTCCGAAGCTGGTCCTCGTTAAATAAATTAAATTAAATTAAAAATAACAGTCATCTGCTCTTCAACACAGTGCTTTCAAAAGTTCGCGGTCCGCCAGCCTTGAAACTCGACACCAATCCGCTGCTGGCCCGATATATGCAATGTTCCACGCTTTTGCCTCTTGCTCCAGCTTTGTGATACCCTGATGCACTTTCCCTGTACCACGAACCTTGCTGTGTGGTGTTGAGTGAGGTTTGCACATGTACCCCTAAAACAAAAAAGAAAAAACTAGATGCGACTGGAGACAGGGTGGCCTTGGGGTGGGGCTTTAGCTTCCGCGCGACGCGCCGTGGACGACCCCCTTGGGTCGAGGCGCGGCNAGACAGGGTGGCCTTGGGGTGGGGCTTTAGCTTCCGCGCGACGCGCCGTGGACGACCCCCTTGGGTCGAGGCGCGGCGCTTCAGTTGGCAAGCCCCTAAACCCCTAAACCCCTAAACCCTAAACCCCTAAACTAAACCCTAAACTCTAAACCTGAAAAGGCCTCAAAACCTAAACCCCTAAACCCCTAAACCCTAAACCCTAAACCCCTAAACCCTAAACCCCTAAACCCCTAAACCCTAAACCCCTAACCCCCTAAAACCCAAACCCTTGGCCCTTGCCCTGCGCCCAGAAGCCGCTAAAACCGAAGCCTGAAGACCCAGAGCCCATCGATACCCTAAACGCTGAAAGGTTTAGGGTTTAGGGCTTCAGGGTTTAGGGCTTTAGGGTTTATGATTTGTGGTTTAGCGACCCTAAAGCCCGAAAAACCTAAACCTGAGACCCTGAAAACTTACACCCAGCCGTACCTTCATGTAGTTCTTGCGGCACCCTCTTTTTCAGCCCTTTAGTGACCCTTATGGTACCCTTGTAGTAACCTTTACCTTAAACCCTAAACCCGAAACCCTTGTAGTAAGCTCTATGACACCCTGGGGGTCCCCGGGGGTTGGGGGGCCGGGGTCGGAAGCTCGAGCCAGCTGCCGTGGCTTGTCTCTCCTGTTCGGCTTTCCTGAGCGAAGGCGTGCAGGGTTTCGTTTAGGACTTCTGGGTTTACGGTTTAGGGCTTCTGGGTTTAGGGTTTAGGATCTTTTTGAGATCCTTTTCTACGATGCCTTACAGTCTCGCGAGGCTAAAAAGCCAGGAGACCTAGCCACCTGTTTCGGGTTTAGGGCTTGTGGGTTGTAAGGAGCGTGGGGCTCCTCGCTTCTATAAGGGTATTGTAGGGGTTTTGGCTGCGGGCATGTGGGTTTAGGGGCTTTGGGCTTAAGGCTTTGGGGTGTGGACTGTTGGCTTTGGGGTTGTGGGTCTTGGGTGTCCGGTAGCGGCTTACGCGTTCAGGGTTTCGCATGTCCACCTTCAGGTTTGGCGTTTTTAGGCTTTTACAGGAACCCTAAGGCCCTCAGCGCTTGCGGGAGCCGGGGACGTGAACCCGGCTTTGTGGCACCAGGGCTGACGCTTGGGAATGGTAGTTCCCATAGAACGCAGCAGAAAATGCCTTAAAGCCCGTTGTCCTGTCGTCGTGCCTATAAGGGAGCAGGGCCAAAAGGAGACACGGGTTTGGAAGATCAAGGTCTATCCGGTGTGCACTCTTCTCGAAAAGTGCTCCTTCTGAGCCGGAAGCCCGTTTGTACTGAAGCAGCCGGAGCTTTACCACATCCAACCCACATGAAGCATGTTAGTCACCAATTCCCACAAGCCCCTATCCGACCCCTTTCAGAACCCGAGTTTATTTGAACCTCATATAGACAAACAACCTATATTGCCCTGAAAAACAACCCTACGCAACCCTACCCGAATCAAAAAAAAGGAGAAACCCTCACAACCCTAAATCCTGAGCCGGCCCTAAACCCTCAGCCCTCTAAACCCTTAATTCTGAAACACTCTAAGTAGGCGTCATAATACGGGCTATATGTATATTCTGTAATATTTGTTATCCAACTGTTACAAAGTAGGGGGCAGTGCCCAACCGTAATCCCCTAAACACTAAGCCCCGAAACACTCTAGATTAGGGGATATAATAAGGGCCATATACAATTACATTATGAACAATTTTATCAAACTGTTACAGGGTGTGGGCAATACCCCTGAACCCTAAACCCAAAAACCATCAGAATAGCCCAGCGTCTCCACTATGAACTTCTGCCTCTCGGCGTCCTGCTGAGCGACCTGGGGAGAAGGCGTCTTGGCTGCAAGAAAGGGCCTTGAAAGAACAGACTAGGGTTCCTTTAAGGATTTTATCTTTAAAGGGTTCTATCAAGACATCTACCAGGGCTCCGTTCACGGTTCAGGGCGTAAGGTTTTAGGTTTGGGATTCAGGGTCTTGCTAATTTTAATAGGCTTCCTTTGAGAGCTTCGGGTATGGTGTAATATCATTACCACAAACAACCATCCAGAATAGTATAACTTTTCGTGTTAGCCCTGAGATTCCAAATTTTGTGAGGTTCAGGGCCAAATACGGGTTTCTGGAGTTTCATGAGCTTTGAATGTAGGGGTTTATACGGTTTTGTAGTTGGGATTCGTATGGGGTGTTACATAGGGCCGTGCATGTTTATTGCGTTTGTGCTTGGCTGTAGGGCCTTTAGGGTTTGCTGCATAGGGATTGACGGTTTTCGGGATGGGACTACTCACACAAGCTACAGAGTTTAGGATTTACGGTAATTTAGGGTTGGTGCGTGTTTGAGTTTGGTAGCTTCTCCTTGTGTAGGGCAACCTTGTTTCGGCGTAGGGCTAAGGGTTTAGGCTTGTGGGTTTGGACTTTAGGGTCTAGCACAGGGGTCGAAATCATGAGTTTTGCGGTGTACACTATGAAAGTTCTGTTGGACTCTTCCGGCCTTGCACCCTGGAAGGTCTGGGTGCTTGAGAATAAACGGTGGCTCTGGGGAGTTTTGCAGCAATGCATCCCGCAATTCGTGCTTGGCCTTGTAGATTTCTTCGACCGCCACATCTCCTTCTCCTTTTTTTCAAATTGCAAAGGCGAACGTAGTGTTCTTCCACCTCCAATTCTTTCGCCACATGGGAGTTTCCGAAATAGGAACCCTAATATAGTACCCTGAATAGTAGGATCCTTATTACAAGCACCCCAACATGAAATACCCCTAATTTTCGGAGTTTCCCACATGCGATTTCAGCTTTAAGCGGATCAAGGAAAGCCAGTCACCTTCAGCCTTCAAACATTCGCCCAAACCCCTTTTAAAGCCTCTATAATTTCCTGATATGCGCACCCTCCGCAAAAACCCTAAACGAACCCAAAAACCTTGGACAAAACCCTAAACCCAAACCCTGAACCCTAAATGAACCCCAAAACTTGAAAAACCCTAAACCCTAAACCGTAAAACTCTAAACCAAAAACCCCAGGCACCTGCTTCTCCTCGATCGCCTTGGCGAAGTCCTCACCCCACAGGTGCCATGAGGAGAGCTCAGGGAGACTGAATCTGCGATTATAGGAGGCTCGGTTTTTACGGTGGAGTTTAGGGTTTAGGGTTTTGGGTTTAGGGGGTTACGGGATGAGCTTTGTACGGGTGGTATAGGGTGCTCTAACATTACTTATAACGTGATCTTGGGTTTCGAGGCATGTGGTTCGGGGCGTTAGGCGGCTGTAAGCCTTTAGTGCTTTATGTGCTTCATTAGGCTCGACCTAGTCGTCCTACATGTACATAGTCCACCGTAGGGAAGCAAATTTCTATGACAGTTGGGGTTTGGGGTTTTGGACAGGGTTTTGGGTTCAGGGTGCAGACGGCTGGGCGTCGCGCCATTCGCATGTACGCTAAGGGTTCTTATCTCCGCTGCTATTGCTGCTGCGCTGCACTTCCTAGTGACGTCTAGGTATGTTACTAACACAACAATGCACGCATGAACTCCAGCAATGCCATAGCTGGGATCAATATCGAATCGACGGCAGTAATTCTGGAGCCCAGTAGTGTCGCAAGGATACGATGCAGAAGTACCATTGCCCCGATGTTGTCTTACTTGGAAATCTTTTACGTAAACTGAAATGCACGCCTACTCAGCAGCACGCACTCCAGTGGTAGCACTCACTCCAGTGAAACACTTGCCAAAACTAGGACTGATTGGGTTTTGGCAAAGTCAGTCCGTGAAGTGTGCCTAGAAACCCAACTTCGTCGGCTTCATCGGAAGGAGCGCGGCGAACTTCGGAAATCCCATGCCCCGTACAACCAAGAACCTTGAATTCCCATGCACCCAGAAGCCCAAAGGCCCTCGAACCCTAAAGCCCTACATGAGAGTTTCCGAAAATTAGGGGTACCTTATTTGGGGGTCCTTATAATTTAGGGTACTATTTTTGGATCCCCTATGTTCGGAAACTCCCACATCCCAAACCTTAACAGAGCCCGAAACCCTACCACCCGCAACTTACACCCTGAACCCTCCAGTCCTTACCATAGACGAGGTGGGTAATGGCAACGTCTTCCTGCAGCCGGGTTCTTGTTGAGGCACTTGATTTAGGTTGCTATAGTAGGGATCTGAAGCAAATTAGTGCTTCGTTATTATGGCAACATCCTAAACCCTAAACCCTAAACCCCTAAACCCTGCAACCCTAAACCTAAGAACCCAGACAAAGCTGACTTCAGGGCTGCTGCATTAAGTCCGCAGCTTGGTTGTTCAGTTCGGTCTCCCGGAATCCAAAAACCTGAAGCCGCAAACCCTGAAAACACCTATGTAAGCCCGAAACTCCAAGTTCTGATAAGGTCTTTCGGTTTGGGATTTTGGATTGCTCAAAGTATGCGATTTCGGAGTAAGGGCTCAGACAGGATCGAACACCCTGTCAGAAAGACCCTAAACCCTGAAGTCCTAACCGACAAGCTCTGTCCGAGAGAACCCTCAAGCATCGACCCTTCGACCTGCAGCAACCTTCAGCTCAAACCATCCAGCGACCTCGAAACTCCCCGAATCTGGGCATCGCAGTGTGGAGACGCACCAGGTGCGAAAAGCCGCAGGACTTATTCTACATGCATGCATGGATGTGCGTATGTATTCACGGAACGTCTGCGCGGGACTACCCTAGACCTTATTCATGACTCCTGCCAGCACACATGCAACCCCTGCCCCTTATAGAAACCCTACAAAGCCTCAAAAGAACAACCTCTACGAAACCCTTGCAGAACTCACAAAAAGCCCCCCCATACCAGAGACTCGGGCCATGATGATGTTGAACTGGCTAGCTCTCTGGACGATCGCCTGGATTCCGGGCCCGGCACTGACAAAAAGAAAGAGGTGCCTTCGTAGTATAATGTGAGGACTATTCCGTACTTCTGGGGGCCTTTATAATTACAATAGGTGGGCGGAAAGTATTGAGAGCTCAACTTGCACTTCTCCAGAACATGGTCAGGCGAGGGTTTTGTTCTGAACAGAACTTTCTTGCGGGATTCTAAGGCGCCGTTGATGTACCCAGCAGAGTCGATTCAACGACGAAGCCAAGCAACAGGAGACACACCCCCGGATCCGAAATCCTTCGAATCAAGAGTTTCGCCACCTTTCGCAGATTTCGCTAAACCCTTAACCCGAACCCCAAACCCTATTCTTCTTGAGAGTACTTAGTCATCTCCCTCTAGCTTGGGATCTAGATCTGAACACGACTCTGCTATGACGAATTTGGCCATGACCCAAGTCCTGAACCCAAAGCCCTAAGCTCTACACCCTAAACCCTACCCTAAACCTTAAGCCCTGAAACCCTACACTACGGCAACCTAAAGCCTAAGCCAGAGGCTCTAGAGCTTAATGGGCCTTCCCCTGAAGATGGTTAAGGTCCCAATACAATACTACCTGTCGCAAACCCTCATACAAAGTAACCCTAGTCTACTTGAGCAAGGCCCCAATACCATACTACCCTTATAGTAGCCCTCGTAGTAACACTTCTATAAAGCAACCCTATTCTAATTCACTATGGCCCCTATGTCACGTGACGGATCATGGGACTTAGTAACTAGGGCTAACTAGGGTTATACTTAGGGTAACTAAACTAAGAACTACTTATAACCCTAATGAAAGTACTTATAACTGTAAGTCCAATGATCCTCCAAGTACGTCGACTGGGGGATCTCCGACAGCCCTGCCGGCCTCGCGGATCTCTAGGGAAACCTGCGGCAAAGCGGCAGGTCCACACTCGGGGGTTCAAGGGTTTGGGGGCTTTAAGTGAACTACTATAAGGGTGCTAGAAGGTTAGGGTTTTAGGGGTTCTTAGTTTAGGGCTTTACGTGGGTTTAGGGGTTTAGGTGTTTAGGGTTTGGAAAAATTGGTATCCTGGCAAACTAGAGTTTCGCCTCGGGGGTTATATATGGATTATGGTACCAGTACATAAAGGATCATGGGACTTAGTAACTAGGCTTATAATACTTACTAAGTCCCATGATCCTCCAAGTGCCCCAGCAAGATCCCGTCTCTAGGAATACATTCGGATGGTTGCACACCCAAGAAAAGCAAAAGGTTGCCCCACTCGACGAAAAATTCCACACCCTTGACAACCTACACCCTCAACGACAAAAGCAGGGCCTTGCACCAAAACCTCTCATCAACTGCAAACCCCACCAATCGTCTCCATGGTACTCCCTTTTTGGTGGATACCTCGCTTGGTAGTATAGGATCCTCACCACAAACTTGGTGAACCAAAACAGAACTAGATTGGAGACTATAGATAAACCCTAAGCCCAAGATAGAAGCCGAGCATGCACTCACCTCCATAACATCCAACAGCCCTGTAGACCACAACACCCGAAGCCGGTTTGGGATTTAGGGCGTAAGACCGCATCCCGAAAGTCCGAGACTCTGACCAGAATGGGCCTTTAGGTTCTCAGGTCTACTATAAACTATGGGGTTTAGGGTTGAGGGCTTAGAGCTCTGGGAAATTATGGGGCTCATAGGAGTCTCAGAACATGTCGGGCCCCACGGAGACCCTGCATTCCGGGCCTCTCTTGACATGAGATACGGCTAATGTGTAGAAACCCCGAAACAGGCCCCAAAGCCATGTGGGGCCATCAACCCCTAAACCCGAAACCCTAGGCCCAACCCTAAACCAGATCTTGATCACCTTTTTGAAAAGTAGCTCGATTGGCCAACCGCATGGCTCAAAGGGCAAAAGGAGGGACCCTTCATGGGGATCCCCACCCCATAACGGGCTAATATAAGGGCCTAAATAGTTACCTCTATATACTCTTTTGGGGTTCCTTATTATAATTATAGCATGACGGCCCCCAAAACCTATTCCAATGGTTTAAGCCCCTAGAAAGTAAGGGCTCCTTAGCTCCCTCCTTGCATCCTTGGAATCACGCCCGCCCCGCGGCACTTCTTATGCACGCGGAGCTGGGCTGCAGCTACTGGGGGCCTCCGTGGTTCGAGGGATCAAAAAGGGTTCCTTTAAGGGATCATGTAAGGGTTCTTTTAAGGGATCCTTTAGGGGATCTATAGGGATTAGGGTTTAGGGGTTTAGGGGTTTAGGGTTTAGGGGTTTAGGTGTAGGGTTTAGGGGTTTAGGGTTTAAGAGCTTTAGAGCAAAGGCTTCTGGGTTTACAACTTTAAAAAATGACGAGTTTAGATTGGGCTTTGGCATTTAGGACTTAGAGGGTTTGCCCGAAAGGCATCACACAAACCTCTGAACTTACAGGTCGGTGTCTTTGGGCCTATCCGGGACTCCTGCTTAGTTTTCAGCAGTGGGCTCTGATTGAGCCCTTGTGCGTGGCTCTGATGCAGGGGCGCCATCTGCCGGCGCGGAGCAACGGGGACGCGGCCTGCCCGTCCTCAAGAACCGAAATCGAAAACCACATCCGAAACCAAAAACCCAAAAACCCTAAACCCCAACACCCCATAAACTCCAAGCCCCAACACCGTAAACTCCAAGCCACAAAACCCTAGGGGTTTGAAGACTTTCGGCTTTCGATGCGGGCTAGGGGAGGTTTGGGGCGTTTCAGGTTTGGCAGTTTAGACTTTAGGGCTTCAGGGTTTTAGGCGTTTAGGCCCTGGGGTTTGCCCTCAAACCCTAATCTTTGAAACAGTCGAGGCCCTCCATGCTAAACACCTCAACGCTAGCTACTTAAGTCCCCTAAACACCCTTCAAAAGCCCTCGGAAACAAAAACAAACGCCCCTAAACCCAAAACCCTAAACCCTATGGATCCTATGAACCATATACTATAAACCCCAAACCCTATAAACCCTAAACCTTAATCCACCTTAATCCCTGTAAACCCTAAACCTTAATCCCTATAACCCTAAACCTTAATCCCTATAAACCCACAGAATTCCTCAAATTACCGGCTCTTCCGTCCTCGCAGGCTTCGGCGAAGAGGGCAACGGCGGACGTCCGCCGAAGCCACCGACGAGGAGCCTAATACAGGGGCCTTACTAGTTTGAATAAGGCTTTGGTGCATGTTATAGCATACTATATTCTAGTATATTATGGTATTATCGTGCATTAAAGTAGGTTATCGTCTACTGCGATGAAGGACTAGTGACTATGAGGTGACACCATTACTAAGCACTCCGACCCCTAGATGAGGACATGCCGACATGCCACTTGGAGTTGAGAGCTAGCGCTTTAGGGTCTCCGAATTGGTGACGAGGATCGAAGGTTCAAGGTTTGAGTTGGAGTTTAGGACGTACCTTAACCTACCAAAACCTACTTTTTTGTAGGGTCCCTATACATTCCATATTAGGGTTTATAATAAGAACCTACAAAAAAGTAGGGTTTGGTAGTCTAAGGTATGGTGCTGAATGTTAATGCTTGGCTCACACTGCAGGGATCGTTCTCGTGACTTTGCGAGGCGTTCCGGCTGCTTTCAGTACTCCAGACCTAGAACCCAACAAGCAACACCCCCAAAATCCAAATCCTGAAAATTAGTGGGAGGATCATGGGACTTGGCAAGTGCGGTTATAAATAAGGCAACTAAACTTTTCCGTACTTATGACTAAGTCCCATAATCCTCCAAGGATGACTCCGGAATCTGCCCCGGCGGCTTGTCCAAGGCTCCAGGAAGAGCCGAGATGAGAGCAGCCTGCAGGGGGAGTTTTTCTTTGGATCTAGGCTACGGTACCCTAAACCCTAAACCCTACAGCTTAGGCCTTAGCCCCCAAGCCCGATCTTCGGACTCCAAGTTTCGGCTTTTCTGGATAAGGGGCTTAGGCTCTAAGCCGCGCCCACTCGAAGCAACCACTCTTGATTCTTACGGTTTGCCTATGCCTACGGCCATTGCCTCTCTTTGGATTGTTTTTGTTGCTTAGCATCGGTCATGAGACTTGTTAATCAAGTTTCGTAAACCCGCCCACACACCCTCTGTTGGGCCACGTCGGCACGCCGAGGTCCGGGAACGTGGAAAACGCACGATAATGGAGTTAAGGGCTTAAGCCTTCAACGCGTTGGGATTGGGGCTGCAGGTTGGGGCTTGGTGTGAGTCCAGTGTCCCGCCCAAGCCGAAGTGCAGAAGCGCCTTGTGCCGAGTATGATGGGAGGATGAATATGTAGCACACCTAAGGCCTACATCTCGCCCTTTCAACAGCCCTTAAAGGAACGCTAAATCCCAGAAACAAAGAAAATTGTCGATAAAGCCACGTAAACCCTAAATCTAAACCCTAAACCCTAAGCATGCACCCCTAAGCCCTTAAACCCTGGACCCTGCACCCCTAAACCCTATAGTCTAAACCCTAAACCCTAAACCCTGAACCCCTAAACCCAAAGTCTAACCCCATCTAACTCCCTAAACCCTAAAGTCTAAACCCCTAAACCCTGAACAAAGAAACTGCCGAGAGAGCCTCAAGGCTTCCAGTGGTGAGGCCTTTGACCAAGGAGGCGGTTGCGGCCTCCTCGACGGTTTAGGATTTAGGGTTTAGCGTTTAGAATCATAGGGCTTCAGGGTTTAGGGATTAGGGCTTAGGGTTTAGGATTTAGGGCTTAGGGTTTAGGCTTTAGGATTTAGGGTTTAGTGTTTCGGGTTTAGGGAGGGATTCGAAGCAACCAGGATCTGGGATTTCAGGTGTTGGGGTTTGGGGTTTTTGTTGTTAAGAGCTTTGGGTTTTGGTTTAGAGCTCCCGGGTTTGGATTAGGGCTTAGGGCTTGGGGCTACAGAGGTTGCGTTATTGTAAGTCTTCGCAAAGCTTTACAGCGCTTTTACAGAAAGTATTGCGGGTTGCCGAAGCCCCGAAGAAACATCCGCAACCCCGAAATGAACCCAAACCCCTTAGCCTCGAACCTCAGCCTGAAACCCCCTATAGAACCTGTACAGATAACCCCTAATTCGTAAACCTCAGAATATGTAAAACAAACTGATTAAACTAAACCACCCCATACACCGGTTTAGGAAAACAAGATTATGAAAACTGTGACAAACACCCAAACAAAACGCCGCTAAACCCTAAACACCTAAAACAAACTGATACACCGAAAAGAGCAAACCATCTTAAAACCCCGGTTAAATCTTTCGGAAACCTCGTGAAATGCCCTCCTTCTGCTCCGCGGTGAGGCGCGGCGCATCGGACTGGGAATGAGGCGGCAAGCGAGGCTCGACCCTCCGCAGTGGAGCGGCCTCTGTCTTTTTGCAAGGATTTAGGGTTTAGGGTCTTAGGGTCTTAGGGTTTAGGGTTTAGGGCTTAGGGCTTTGAGGGTTCAGGGTTTTAGGGTCCAAAATATTTTTTGAGTAGGCGCTTTAGAAAAGGATCTACACGGATGCTAGAAGAGCTCTATAACCGATTCGTAGTTATAGGGGCTCCAAACCTACAAACTGATGGTTCAGGGTTTAGGGTTTAGGGGTTTAGGGTTTAGGGTTTAGGGGGGCTGGCAAAAACGGGGGGGTTTAGGGTTTAGGGGACGTTTTGTTGGATCCATTGGGTCGTTCGTTTGGAGTAGCCCGTGATCTTCTGTGTCATACGATGGGTATAAATATATATATATATATATATATATATATCTGTGTGTTATATTAATAGAAGCCAAAATTAGACTTGGGCTTCGGGGCTTTATACTACAAGTACATCACGAAACCCTCAGAAATGATCTTTGGTACGTATTCCGGCCCTGTTATGCTGCACCCCTAAACCCTGAAACCCTACATCCCGAATGAACCCCTTCAGCCCCGAGCCCCAAATCCGAAAGCCCTAAGCCCTGAAACCAAATCCTTGAAACCCTGAAGGCTTGAACCCTAAACCCTAAACCCTTCACAAGACCTGTAAAAAAAACCTAGTAGAACACGAAGACGAAAGGGCCCCAAAGCCCCAAAGCACCAAACGCGAAACCTTCAAGGCCCCCCTCAGAAACCCTGCAAAGCCCATGTATGGTGAAACCTTGAAGTTTAGGGCTTAGGGCTTATAATTAGGGTTTAGGGTTTAGGAGTTTAGGAATTTAGGAGTTTAGGAATTTAGGAGTTTAGGAGTTTAGGGTTTGGAGGACGCGAAGCCCTAGAACCTAAACCCTGCGCCCTTGCAGGGCTTAGCCGAGCCTGGCGCACAAGGTACGGAGAGCCTTTCGCTTTCGGGGAGTCCTCCTGCTCCACCCAAATTACGGAGTTTGGGGTTTGGGGTTTTTGAGTTTTTGGGGGGGTTTAGGGCTTGGGATTGGGGTTTTTTGAAGGGTTTATACGGAACTTAGGGTTTGGGTTTTTCCGGTTTTTTGGGGGGATTTGGGTGGCTCTTCCCCGACTTTTCTGGATTGCTTCAGTGCTCAAAAGATTCAGATCCGGTTGTTACATTAAGTGTCATGTATTCAGACCTTCGCACTTATTTCTGCAGACACTGCTCCTTGAAGTGCAACTACTTCAAAAGCCTACGGGTTTAGGGTGCAGGGTTGAGGCTGTGCACGTAGGATTTGCGATGGGTGCGGCGCGTAGGCTTTATTAGGTTTGGGCTTCCTGGCATCATGAGGCTCCGGTTTAGGCTGCTTTCTCGGCCTGCAAGCTCCTCAATCCCAAACTCTAAGCCCTAAATCTCTCAGCCTGGAGGACTAAACCCTAAACCTTTCAACCTTGAGGACTAAACCCTAAACCTCTCAACCTTGAGGACTAAACCCTAGACCCTACACCTCTTCACCCTGACGATGTTAAGTCCTCTTCCAAAGAAGCGGGCGCAAAAGCCACCGGTGTGAAGCGGCCCATGGAGCGCTGCCTAAGTTTGTTGAAAGAAATGCCGACCCTAAACCCTAAACCCTAAACTACGGGGGTTTAGGTTCTAGGGTTTGGGGTAAAAAGTTTAGGGTATAGGGTTCAGGGCTTATGGTTGAGAGATGCCTACTACAGATCCTTCGGGTTTAGGGTTTCAAGTTTAGGGTAATTGAGGGGTTTAGGGTAATGCGTTGAACGGGATGAGCCCAAATCATTCGAATAGCGTCTGGAGGGGTTGATAAAACAGGGATTATCAGGGGATGCTACTTGCTGTTGCTGTTTATCCAGACCCCTAGGCTAGTTCTGGCTGAAAGAGACTAGACTCCGAAATAATTCCAGGGCTAAGGCGAGGGTTCGGGGTTTAGGGCTTCGGAGTTCGGACTTACGCAATAGGATTTGGGGTAGCGACTGTAGTATGCGGGGTTTACAGATTAGGATTTAGGGTTTGGGGTTTCGTCTTGCTCACAACAGAAGCCTCAGTGACAAGCCCAGGGTTTCCATCTTGGAGCTTTATTTACATTTTGCAGTGTCCACAGGATGGCTGGGTCCAGTCAACGTGACAACATGGAGTACGGGCAGATTGCCTTTGACCTTGCAAACGGGCTCAGTACCGCAAGCGTTCGTCTGCGAAGCTGATTACCCTCTCTGGCCCTGAGCAGGCCATCGCTTGGTAAACAAGCTACTGTTTTCTTGCATGCATTTATAGATGTATGCAAGCGGCTTGAACTTGAAATTAAGATCGAGCGGCGTCAGACTCTACAATTTTTTGCATGTACATTGCCAGTGGCTTCAACGTGCATTGTGCCGAGGATATCCGGCAACCGCCACATGAGTGCAGATTACCCCGCCATCACTCGGGCTATGATATGTGCGCCAGTACAGGCACTGCATTGCCCTGTTCCTTTGCGGAACTGTTATACAAGGTTGACAAGAGCAGCCCGCAAACGGTGCAATGCTTGAGTTTGCAATTACTATTGCATGTCGCCCTGTTAAGCATCTTTGCGTGCTTCTCGCTGGATGGTCCGCGGACGTCTTGCATAAAACCCTAAACCCCTGAACCCTTAAACTACTGAAGCCTTAAACACTAAATCCCTGAAAACCTAAAGCCTGAAACCCTAAACTCCAAAACCCTGAACAGTAGCCAAAGTCTCTCGTACATGGCGGTGTAGAGTTTAGGGTCTAGGTATTCTGTAAGAGTCTGTTATCACAACCAGCTCCACACTCAGACACTGGCAAAAGTAGGTAGGAACGATGAACAGCAACAAACATGTGGGTAATCAAACCGCCGCAAGTTCGAAGATGGTACCCTGCAACTTCTGCAACTCCAAACTCTACATTGCTCCACATCCTCCTGTAAACGAAGTTCCCTACTGCCCGAGTTGTTTCAGGCCGCAGGAAATCGGCCGGCAGAGATCTCAGCGCCGAGTTCCAGTCCTCCAGCGGCATGCTGTGACTTTAGCATTGAAAGCTGGATTTGGGAGCTTCCGAAAATTAGGGGTACCTTTTTTGGGGGGTCCTATGTCCTATAATAAGGATCCTACTATTTAGGGTACTATATTCGGGATTATTAGGCTGCCCTATTTTCGGAAACTCCCATTTAAGCCCTCGGTTTCGGGCTTCTAGGTCAGGTCGGTCTGCGTCGAAGTTCGACAACGCAGTCTGGGAGTTGAGGGTTGCGGCTCTACAAAAAAACCCCAAAAAGCAAGTAAAAGAATGGCCCCCAACATCTACAAAAGGCTCTTCTTCTACAATCAGGAACTGGGGCCTAAACCCTAAACCCTAAACCCAAACAGGTCGGGGTCAGGACCTGGCTGGGGCCTTGGGTTGCTGTTTCTGGCTCAGATTCTCTCGCGGCGCGAAAGAAAGGGCCTTGGGTCCAGCTTTTAGGGTGCAGGCTCCAGGTGTCGGGTTTAGGGCATGCCCCCTAAACCCCAAACCCTCAACCCTAAACCGGAATCACTAGAGTATAATAAGAGCGAAACGTTGGACCTCAGAAACACTAGACGTAAGACAAAGACCCAAACGTCGTCACACAGACACACGCAGGCAGAGCCAAGACTAGACCTGGAGTAGAGGGTCTCCTGCGAGTATCGCCAAAAAGTAATGTACTCCGCAAAAACCACTATACACACTTACCAAAAACCTCTACTGCAAACCCCACTTCGCCTGACTCCCAAACCCAAAACCCCAAACACTCAAACCCGGAAATCCGAAACTCTCAATTCCAAGCCTGAGCCCTAAACCCTAATGTATGAACCTGATCAAGAAACCTTGGGCCTCTATTAAGGTTCCTTATATGAATCCTACTATTTTGGGGTTCTAGGCCCAGGGTTTCTTAATCAGGTTCCTACACTAAGCCCTAAACCCTTAACAAAAAACTCCTGATCCTACGCCCGAAACCGACCTGGTTCCCAAAGAGCTGGCGCAACTCCAGGAGAACGCGCCGCTGCGTCAGGCTGTCGGCGATGCCCATGGAGGACAAGTCCTCTCTGAAAGTCATGACTTGATGTAAAGGTCTGAATACTTAGAACAGGGTTTTGGGGCATGTTATACTACACCTATAATGATGAACACGAATAGCATTAGTATTAATATGGGGGCCTTAATAATTGGACAAAGCTTTGGGGTATAATATACTGCAAATGCAACAAGGAACCCCGAAATGGTACTGGTACGCACTTACTCAGGCCCCTTTTCATCTGGATCTCTCGAGCCCTGAGCCCTAAGGCCGTAAAGCCCTACGACCCCAAATGAACTCTAAACCGTTTCTAGAAGGTTTGGACATGGTGTTTAGGGCTTTAGGGCCTAGAGCCTCAGGACTTTGGTGATCTTGGCCTGCAGGGCTTCAGGGTTTAGGATTTTTATGGGTTCAGGGTTTGGGGCTTAGGCTGTTATGGGTTTTCTGGGTTTAGGTTCGTCTGTACCATGATCTAAAGACATAAGGACCCTTAGGGGGGGAGGGGGAGGGGCGTAGGGGGCCTTAGTACCTATTAGAAGGACTTAATAAGGCCTATTTAAGGAAGCATAGTGCCCTACCCCCTCAGGGTCCCTATGATAAAACTAGGACTTTTATGCAAAACATGGGCGATGCAGCCTCCATGGTCAGGTCCACGGCCACCAAGCCATTCACCAGGTGATCCTCACCGGTTTAGGGTTTCGGGGTCTAGGGTTTAGGGTTTAGGGTCTAGGGTTTGGGGGTTTAGGAGTTGAGGGGTTTAGGGGTTTAGGGTTTAGGGGTTTAGGGGTTTAGGGTTTAGGGTATGGGATGTCTGGAAACTTTCCCGAAGAGTCTATGCAGCTGTATTGCCCTATATAGTAGATGTGGCCTTAAAGGGCTCCAAGATAGGTGCTTTGGGATCAGAAACGCACTGTATGATCACGTGGACCGTGGACCCTTTGGGTTTTCTTGCGCTGGAAATTGCGCAGGGATGTGCAGGCTCATGCAAGCTTTAGATCATCGCAGTCTTTCTCAAGCTTCCGACAATAGCCGAGCCCCTCAATGGGTCTCAACAGGCTGCCATCTTCTGTTGCACACACGAAGAAAGGTGAAGCCTAAACCCAAGCTAACCTACTACAATATACTACAATATACTATAATTTACTATAATATACTATAACCTGCTATAATATACTATAAATTACCATAATATCTGGATGGCACGAAAAGGGTTGAGGCTGCAACTACAGGGAGCCCCTCTCTTTGGGTGTCACTGCAAGGGTGAACTCCTGCTCGGGGTACCCCGAAAAGCAACTCTGATGAAACCCTTGTAGAAACCTCTAAGCCCCCCGGATACCAATAAAACCAAAACCCAAACCGTCAACTAAAAAAGAAGCACCCGAAATTCTAGAACTACGCATGTATTTAGGGCTTAGGATCTAGGGTCCATGTTTCCATGTAGAGAACTGGTCCTCAAAGGACCGAACGACAGTCTGAGGCAAGCCCCGTTGGTCCAACCACTTGCCAAGCTCTACCTGGCTCCGGGGTTTTGGGTTTGGAGTTTTGAGTTTAGGGTTTAGGGTTTAGGGGGTTTAGGGTTGAGAACTCGCGCCGGGTTTAGGGGTCCTTGATTTTTATGTTCGTTGCTGTTGTTCATGAGGAACCCAAACCCGAACCTATTCCAAGCGAGTTAAAGGCTCTAGATGTTCGGGTGCTCTACTTGGGACGCAGGGCTTCGGCACCTCTCTGACAGGGGCGATGTTGCTTAACTTGGAGTTCTGCTGTGAGATCTTGCAGAACTTGCCTGTTGCTGTGGTACCACGGGCATGAACTGCTCGCTTGTTCTGATGTAGGATTCCTTGGCCCTGACACTGACGCAACCCCAAACCCGACACCACGTCGTTGCATTCCCGCAAACATCCCTTCATGAGCATGCACGAAAAAGTCCACTGACTACCTACGCAGCCTACGCAGTCTTCCAGACCCCATGAGTGAGCCTTCAGCTACATTTTACAACCGCAGAAATAGTCATCTAGCTAGCAGTGAGCGAGATCCCAGCCCTCTTGATTTCCTGTTCGTAGGTGCTTGCATCTTTCACCGTATAGCCCAGAAGTTGAGCACCGTCCCAGGACTGATCCGGCTGCTCTGTGACCCGCTGCCAAAAGAGTTTGGAAGTCGCTCCCCACCTTTCGTCCATGCGGGGCAAGATCTCGCCTCCGCAGATGAGTGCCAGGTCTTGAAGGACGACTTCTGGTGGAAACCCTGTAAGACAGGAAATTGCCTCGACAACCATCATGCCGTTTCAAGTTTCGTTGAACTTTGTAAGCGTCATCGAGCCGATCATGCCGCCAGCTATCCTGGGATATCTCCCCAAAGTGTGTACATCAGCGCTAAAGCCCGCGCCCAAGCGCTTGAGCTTTGCCTCGATCACCTTTTCCATAGCTGGGACAGTCCAGATCTCTCAACCGTAAACTGCAGCAACCCCAATAAGACCCCTATAAACCCTTAAGAAACCGCCACCAAACTCTTATAGAACCCTCAAAGGAACCTTCCGGAAACCCTTATGTAAACGATGGGACCCTTGAAGGAATAAAGGAACCCTTAAAGGGAATCATAAAGGACCCAGAACCCATCAGCCCCTTTAACTCAAAGCCCTAACCAGAAACCCTACACCCAACACCCACAAGCCTAGACCTAAACCCTGCAACCCGGAACTCGACGCCCTAAGCCTTCAACACCCTACATCCCAGACCTCACACCTGAAACCCTAGGCCCTAAACCCTCGACCAAACACCCTAGACCGTAAACAGGCCAAAACCCCAAACCAGAGACCGCCACCCATCCCCCCCTCCCCTTTTCAACCCCAAACTCTAAACCGTGAACCCCCCCCACCCGCCACTGCTTTCTCTGCCGACCTCGCTCCAGCAAATGGGCTGTTCCGGCTCCCGACGCGAGCCCGCCATCGCCAGGATCGCGCTTTGAGGAGCTTCTGTGATTCATAAAGGCGCTATAATATACCTCTGTAGGGATGTATGTGGGATCTAAAGGAGTTTACAAAAGATCTATAGGCATTTGTAAGGGGTTGCGGTGTAGTGCTTTGGTGTTTAGTGTTTTTCGGGGCTGCGGGATGGATTTAGGGCTTCGGGCTTTACGTTGTGGGGGTTAGGGGTATAAGTTGGGGCGAGCCTTAACAATCAGAATAGTGAATTTTGGTGTCCATGATACCATTAAACGAAAAACACTGATGATGATCATCATCATCATACTAAGATTACAATGGAACCCTAACGCACATTCCATGCTTCATTACTCAGGCTTCTATGTTTTAGGGTTTCAGGTCTAAGTATGAAGTGGAGCCAAAATGCTGCCCCCCAAGGTCGGGCCCTGAACTCACGCCCAAAACATGGATTTCTCAAACCCTGAAGCCCCCGAACTCCCGAACCCAATGTCCCTACAAGTTAGACCCGTCGCCTTCCGGAACCCGGGACGACCTGTTAATGTTTAGGGTTTAGGGTTTAGGGGTGTTAATGTTTAGGCTTAGGGTTTAGAGTTTTGGGTGTGGGTTTAGGTGAAGCATATGTCGATAGGGATGTAGCCCGCGGCAGTTAGCAATGGTAAGAGGATCAGCATGACGAAACCCTACCCCACAAACCCTAAAGCCCAAGAGCCCAAAAAGCCCTAAATCGCAAAACGTCCGTCAAAGCCGCGGAGCCCTAAACCCCTAACCCACACCCGAAACGTGAAAGTCCTGAAGCCAGACGCGGTACACCCGAAACCCTAAAGTCTCAAGATGTCACAACAGTGTACCCTCATCACGCTTATAAACATATGATGTAAAATCGCCCAAAAAGTAAGCCCCTATGGCAACCCTCAAGCTTTAAAGGACCCGAAATATCCTGAAAACCCCTAAACCCTGTACCCATACTGGAGCCCTTACGGGAAACCTCATGAATGTTACGAACAAAGAAACACTCTAAAACACCTTTACAGCCCTAAGCCATAAGCTCTAAACCCTGTACCCAATACCCTAGACCCGATACCCTAAACCCTGTACTTATACCCTATAACCTATTCCATAAACCCTACACCCTATAACCTATACCATAAACCCCAAACAAACCCTATAATCTATGCCACAAGCTCTGAACCCTACACACTAGAAGCCCTATGCTTGCCTGCTCTCGCTGTGTCAGAAGCGACTCGGCGTTGTACTGCGCAATGGTGGCTTTCATGACCTTCGGCCACTGCTTTGGTTTAGGGCTTCTTGCAAGGTTCTCGTCGGGACTCCTTTCAGGGTTCCTGTAAAGACGCCTTTCAGGGTTCCTGTAAAGACTCCTTTCAGGGTTCCAGTAAGAGTTCCATTCAAGGATCCTGCTTGTGACCTTGGGTCGCAGCTTGGCGTCGGGTTTTGGAGTTTAAGGTTCGGGGGCTTGCCTACTTAAAGGATCATGGGACTTAGTAACTAGGGTTATAATAAGGGTAACTATACTTATAACTATTTATAACCCCAATTAAGGTACTTATAGTCTTACTTTAGGGTTTTGGGGATTCGGGCTTCAGGGCTTGAGATTTAGTTGGGACCCGGGGATTTCGGGTTTAGGAAGTAGGGCTCACGGTTTTAGGCTTTAGAGTTCGGGGTTGCGGGCTTGTGGTTCGGCTCGGGCCTTAATCATTACCTTTTCTATTTTGGGGTTCCTTGTTATACTTTTCATAGATGGGCCCAAAACCCTAGTCCAATTGTGAAAATTCCAGGGATCAGATGTGCAGCTGGAGCACTACTTCCTCGAACTGCTGAGGTGCGTGGCTTAAGGAAGATCCTTAGGCACGGTGGGCCTCACGTCTTGACTGAATAGGTCACAACAAACAGTAGGCGAAGAGTGCCTAGAAGCATCTTTGTGTTGTGTGCCGAGAAGCGACGAGTTAGGTTTCCCCTGCGCTGCATGGCCCTGTGGTAGTCACGGAGTTCTCAGTGAGGAGGCTTCGTAGATTTCAACAAGGAGTTATGAGGCAGGAGGCCGAAGAGCAGAACCCGAACTTAGATGATCTACCTCCTAGTGAGACTGGTGGTGAACCTGCCAGCAGGGATGGAAGACCTGAAGTTCAGCACTAATTATTAAGGCCCCTACAGTAGAGATCTTCTGCTGCAGAGTCAGGTGCAAGGACCCCCCACAGCCGCAATCAGATTTTTGGGCCCATCCGTTCGGACTTCCAAGATTGATATGACCACCTTCAACGGTTTAGGATTTAGTTTTTAGGGTTTAGGGTTTAGGATTTAGGGTTTAAGGTTAGTTTGGTATGACTTCCTTCCACCTCCAAACACACGCGGCATCAATCAGGACCGTCTGGGCTCTGGTCAAGGAACTTAGATGAAGTCGCCATAGTAGGAGTATAGGGCGCCAGTTTCTTCTTTAGCATGAAACACTGTTTTGAATTCCCTAAGCAAGAACCAATCCCCCAAGGATGAAAAGTGTCTCGCTCGGGCCTCGTTTGCTATGGATGGGATGACACGCTCATCGTAGTCCTCGCAAAGACACAAGGAAAGGCAGAAACCAAAGGGACCCCCCCCACGGAAGCCCAAAGAACTTGTTCTACAAACCCTTAAAAAGGAATCAGGAAACATGAATGACAGGATCCGCATAGGCGTTTACAGTTTCGGGCTCTATCTCGTTTTGCTGGGGCCTTCAGTTTAAGGCTTCGAGGTCTCAAAGCCGTGCTACCTAGATTGACCTTAAATCCGACATCCTGAACCACCTACCTTAGCACCGAAATAGTCTCACGTCGAAACCCAAGAGCCAAGAACCCCTAAACCCCAAACCCTAAACTTAAGCCCTACATCCTAAACCTTAGCCAGCCCTGGCCCGAAAACCCCTCAACCTCAAACCCCGGGCTGTGGCCCTGAACCTTAAACCTCAAAGGCTAGCGGGCTAGCGGCGAGATCCCAAACGCACATCAGGGTGTTCCATCGACGTTTGGTAGACTTGGGCTCGTTGCCGCTCGTTTTGTACATGTTGTGATTCGCGGCCCGGGTTCGGGCGCAAGCTTCAGGGTAGGGTGTGAGGGCTTTGGTGGAGACTTGAAACCAAACAACTGCTGAACCATGCAAGTCGCAGCAATACCAGCATTAACCCGGCAAACTCATCGCCGACCTGCTTCGCAACTTGCCAGAAAATAAGATGCTACCAAACTCGAAACCTTGCGACCTGTTTTCCCCCCGTAACCAGCAGTTCAGGCCCTGCATCCTCATCTTCACCAGGGGACTTCAACCAATTATGCACAAGAATACACTCGGCCCATAATCTGAAACCCCAAAGCCTCCTATAGGGGGCGGAGTGTTTTTCCTTCGGGCGAACTCTTATGTTTTACCGTAAAATACGCCAACACCCCATTCTGATAGTTAAGGCCCCTGAATTACCAGCAAAACCTTCACGCGTCCTCGCCGAGGGTTTTGTGGATGATTGGAAGGCCCTGCACATCCGGCTTAAACAACATGCCTGGCCACATGGCTGGCTGCGTTTCGGAACTAGGGATTCCATGGGGTTTAGGGGATTAGGGTGTAGAGTTTAGGGATTACGTTTTAGGGCTTAGGAATCAGCGATGAGGGTATAGGGATTAGGATGAGGACCCCTTCGGGGGGGAGGNNNGGGGGCCGAGGGGGGGTCTGAAATAGGTGCCGGTACTATTTCCGGGCCGTCTGACTGGGGGCGGGGGGGTCAGGGGACTCTGCCAAAGGTAACTGTCTCTTTCTTAACAAGCACATGAAAGCAACACGAATCTGCAGTCCTCGCGCACTGCTCTTTGTTTTTCTCCAACGCCCCTGGTCTGATCCGTGAAACTCGTCTTCCCCCAGACGTGGGTTGAGGAGGCGCTGTGACCATGACAAGACACAGCTGTTCTCACCTTGACAGGATTTATGCCTACCACGACAAGGAGAGCATGCGATTTACTTTGACAAGGCTGCAGTCCTGAGGTGTGACAGGAAGCCAGACCAGCACTTGACAAGGACTGACGAAGCTTACATTGACAAGGCTGCAGGTTTGCACTGTGACAGGAAACCAGACCAGCCCTTGACAAGGACTGACGAAGCTTACATTGACAAGGCTGCAGGTTTGCACTGTGACAGGAAACCAGACCAGCCCTTGACAAGGACTGCACTGTGACAGGAAACCAGACCAGCTCTTGACAAGGACTAAAGAAACGACCATAGTTTGACAGAGACAGCTTTCAGTCGCAGCAATAGCAATAGTAATACGCGTACTAGTAATAGTATTAGTAACAGTCATAATCATACTCCGAGCATCGGGTTCCCGCTGCTTCTTGAGGGTGCGCAGGTAATAATAATAGTAATAGTATTAGTAATAGCAATATTAATAGCATTAGTAATGGTATGAGTAATAGTCATAATAACAGCAGGAGCATCGGGCTCAAAAATAGGATTCCCGCCCCGCTCTTTCGTGGGACGGGGCATCGGGTGACGGAGCATCGGGTTCCCCACCAAATCGGGAGCGGGAATCGTGTTTTTAGGGTTTTTAGCTGCCGAAAACCTCTAAAATACGATTCCCGCCCCTTCTTTCCGGCCAGCTGCGAGCAATAGTCGCGTAGTCGCGTTGTCAATGTGTTTAGCTCCCGGAAACCTTAAACATGGGATTCGCGGAATGGAGCATCGAGAATCAGCTCCCGATGCACACCAATGTACATGACAAGACCCCTTGTCACGACGAAATCAGGAGTTATCTTGTCGCTGTAAGGAAACCCTTGTCATCGTTATAAGAATCTAGTCGTGGCAACTGCACCTTGTGGTGAGCGGAACCGGGACTTCCTTCAAAAGTACATTTGACTAATCTTTGCTATTGAGAAATGTGGGGCACTAGAACTGCGGCGTCCTCAGACGATGCTGTATTGAGCCCAGAGTGATTGTAGATTAGTCCCGGCCCGAACCCCAAAAGAACCCCTCATCGGCAAAATGCCTTGTGAAACCAGTGTGAAACCGGCAGCACTCTCCGAGCCTTAGAGAAAAGCATGGAGCAGCACTTCAGTCACTGCAAAGCGGCTGCTTGTGTGTGTGTGTGTGTCTGTTTGTCTGTTTGTGGCGGCTGTGATTGGCCCTTAGTGGTTGTGCGGAGACCCCGCCCGGGACCCTATGGAGCCTCAAATGGTCTGTCTGCTCTTCCTCGATCGCTCGGCCTGGGAGGGGAAGGAGCGGGGGTGTAGTGAAGCAAGCACTCATGAAGCAAGCACTCCACCTCGACTAATGCCGACTGGGAACGGTCCTCTTTGGTCCCATGCAACGGCCTCGGCTCAGCCTCAGATCGACAGATATCGGCAGCATGGCAGATGCAAGCCTCACCAGACAACCTACAACTCAGCGTGCAGGCTGGGCACAGCCCCAGATGCAGAAGCACGTGCGGGAGCCGGCTTGTCCTCGGTCTCCCGCTTCGTCTGATCCTTGGATCAGATGCCATAAAAGAAATGCAAGCCTGTCCAGACAACCTACACTCAACTAATGCAGGCTGGGCACAGCCCCAGGTGCAGAAGTACGTGCGGGAGCCGGCTTGTCCTCGGTCTCCCGCTTCGTCTGATCCTTGGATCAGATGCCATAAAAGAAATGCAAGCCTGTCCAGACAACCTACAACTCAACTAATGCAGGCTGGGCACAGCCCCCGATGCAGAAGCACGTGCAGGTCCTCGGTCTCCCGCTTCGGCTGATCCTTGGATCAGATGCCACAACAAGGAATGCAACAAACCAGACCCTAGGCAACCCCACCATACCACAGCTTGCAGCTGGGATGGCTCCTCCTCCTTCTTCTCTCGCCCAGATGCCCCAGTTTTTGCGGGAGCCGGCTTGTCCTCGGTCTCCCGCTTCGGCGGATCCTTGGATCAGATCCCACAAAAGGGTGCAACAAGCCAGACCCTATGAATAATGCAGGCTTGGTTCGGGCTTGGAGCATCCGCCTGGTGCAAGTCCAGCCAGCCCAGCCTTTGGCATAGCCTGTGATGGAATGTACATGTTTTCCCCCGCAGACCGACAAATGCAGGCTTGGGCTCCGTCCGCCCGATGTACACTGGCTCAGCCTGGGATGCGATGCACGGGGCATTCAATGCGCTGCATACCAAACCCCATCCAGACGGCCTCCACCTGGACTAATGCAGCTTAGGCTCTGGGCTGTTCTCGGGCTTCGGAGCCGGCTCCTTAACATCGGGCTGAAACCAGACCCTGTGCAGCACCTCAACTAATGCTAGCTGGACACGCCGGCCGCCATCTTGGTCTTGAGCTCGGCCGCAAATCGGATGATGCACTATGGGGCTCCCGTGCAACAGACCGGGCTTACACGAGCAAGGGCGAGAGACACATGCAATCAAGATGCGAGCTCCTTCTCCAGAGCGTCTGCTCGCTGAGCCCGTCGGCGGAGGAAAACGCACTCCTGACATGAACAACTGTGAAAGAAGCTGCTCCCCGACAGAAGCTCGTGTACCAGACTCAGTAATGACACGTACGGATGCATCTTAAGAGTGCGAATCTGTCTGCAAGCGAGGAACAGTCATGACGAGCAGTGTTCCCGTAGTTCCGGTAGTGGACTTCCCACCCCATGGCTGCAGTGCTGCTTTTTTGTCCGTGCCGACAGTTGTGTATGCATGAGGAATACGTGGAAGTGATCCTGTGCAAGTACAGTCCATGGGAACCCCTGCTCTGGGCATGCGCAAGAGCACAGACTGTAAGCAAAGCGAGCAAGCAAGCGACATCAAGCCACATGACAGCACCAACTGGACTCTCGGTACCTATTTCTTCTGGCCCCACCCCCACTCTCCCAAAATAGGCGCCGGAAATAGTAGAGGCAGAGTCACCCCCCCCCGCCGGCAGGTACGATTACGAGGAAGTCCTCATGGTTTAGGGATTAGGGTTTACGGGCCTGATGCAAGGCTCAAGAAGAGCCGCACCTTTCGGCTAAGAACCCCAAGCAACCCAACCCGGACCTCCAAACTACCTGATTTGACGACGGTTTGGAGTTTAGGGGTTGGCATTCATATCTACTTAGTTCAATACTTAGTTCAACCCTCCCCTCCCATTCCCCGGCGAAGATGCGAACCCAGGGCTGTCATGTTGCAGGAGGCTCGGGAGCCTTTAGGGTTTCCCAGAGACTCCAACATCCCTTAATGCAGTATACCTTAAATAATAGTAGGATCCGTAATATGATTTAAGGTATATTCCTTAGTTAAGGGATGTCGGGAAAAGGGCTTCTGGTTTTGGACCCTCGAATGTTGAACCCGCCTTAACCTACCAAAACCATTTGTCGCAGGGTTCCTGTGAATTCCATATTCGGGTTCATACTAAGAACCTAGAAACAAATTTAGGTAGGGTCGACACTGACCCTTGAACTCTGGTAGTCCCAAACTCTAGACCCTTAGCAAGAAGTAAACCGGACAGCTCGGCGAATGTGGATGGTGACCATCTGAAGGTCCTTCCGTTTTGAGCAGACTGCCCTTGACGCCTGAATCTTAGGGTAGGGACCAACAGAAGCTACATCAAAATCTCCGCACCCTAAATACCAAAGCCTAAGCTCTAAGCGCTAAACCCTCAACCCGAACCCTGAACATGAGCTATTAACGCCCATTCCCTTATCGGGATATGACCTTCCAAAGCGAGTGTAGGGTTGCTGAATGGAGTGGTTTGGCAAGGCTTCGGGATAAGGTTCAGGGCACAGTTCGATGAGTGAAATTTTGACGGTTACGATCGGGGGTTTAGGGCCTACGCTCAATCATCCGGCGATTTACGATGGAGGTGTTATTTGGCCAAAAGACTACTGCATGCATTTAGGTTTCCCTGCTTTCTCGGAATGGAAGGATTGGCACCGCTTGTTACTCGAACTGCTACACTATACTCCAAGCCGTTAACCCGAAACGCTAAATCGAAGACTTCTACCCTGCAACCCCTAATCATGCACCTACAAGCCATTATACTTCTTTCTCGCGTCCGATGCCACTGGTGGGACGGATGTATATAACGGGATTTGAATGATTCTCCGAAAGGGCTCCACAAGGTTTTGGGGTTTAGGGTTTGGTTGGCAAAAAGGTTTAGGGGTCTCGAGTTTAGGGTGTTGGAAACTTGCATGGGGCTTCTGAATACCAATGGCACCCGCATTCTGATCCCCATTTACAAACTCCGAAACAACCCTGCCCACGGCCTTTGTGCCCGTCGTCGTCTGGATCCTTCGTGAAATCCCGAGCTTAGGCTTTTGATGGGCCCCAAAACCCTAAACCCTGATGCTTTACAAAGCTTTACGAGGCCACATATGGCCTGTTCTAAGTTAGTTCAGGGCTACAGTTCGGGTTTTAAGGGTTGCACATGACGGGGTTTACTTTGAGGGCTACCCCTGAAGCTTACCGCTGCGGGCTTGGGGTGAAGACTGCCAGGTATACAACTTGAAAACTTGTGTTTTTCTGCACGCTCTTCAACTCAATCTATATAAGCAACTAGACCTCAGCTTATCATCTGTCCTTAGCAGAAACTAACTTAAAGAGAATCCGTGTTTAAGTTGAGACGTAGCAAAATGTATCTGTACGTGTTAACATATAGTAATATCTGCAATAATAAGTCGAAGAACGCCAGGGCTTCGAGGTTGAATTGGAGGCAGGGCTCGCCAGGGATGGGGCAACATGATGGGGCGGGGGGGGGGGGAGGGGGGCTGGCTTTCGTTTGGGAACAGGGGGCCCCGGTTTGGGGTTTAGGGTTTCGGGCGTATAAAAACTGATAAGGGTTTGGGGGCCAATACGTTTTGGGCGGAACGTTTTGGGGGAAGGTTTGNGGGGGGGGGGGGGGGGGAAGGGGGCTGTCTTTCGTTTAGGAACAGGGAGCCACGGTTTAGGGTTTAGGGTTTCGGGCGTATAGAAACTGATAAGGGTTTGGGTGCCAATAAGTTTTGAGCGGAACGTTTTGAGCGAAAGTTTCGACAGGTCTCCCTGTTGAACTTGGTTTTTCAGTTGCTGAGCCGGGAGGCTAGAGTGCGCCGGTTCAAACCGAAAGTTTGGACCTGGGGCGGGCTAGGGACCGGGGAGTTTTGCGACTGGAACCTGAATTTGGGGGCTGGGGGCGGGGGCTGGGGGCGGGTTTGAATTGACGGTTTAAGGGGTTCAAGGCAAGCAGCGACAAGCAATTTCTAGTTATTTCTTTCTCGAGGATTTAAGGTTTAGGTTTTGGGTTTACCGAGACCTCGAAATCAAATCTCACAAAACGCGAAGGCGAAACCAACACATATTCGAAAGGAAAACTGGAACACAGACATCAAACCCAAAGGCCCTGAAGTCAATAGCCGCACCCGAAAATCTCGATTCGGAAAATCGCGTTTCAACCCCAGGGTTTCCACCCTGAGCGGGTTCAGGGTTGATTCACAACGTGACGTTACTTTCGGGATTTGCGTAGGGCCGCTTAAGGCTCAGGGCTCACTGCTTAGGCAGAGTGGGTCTCGGGGTCAGGTTCCCTTAAACCCAAACCCTAAACCCGAAAGGCTGTCGCGCGAATGCAGCAATGCCTAAGAGATCTCCGGTCGAGGTTCAAGGCTTCCGTCGCGAACCCTAAACCCTAAGCCCGGCGACCCACGCTCGTTTCGCAACCGCACAGAGAACATAGAGAGGGTTTTAGGGTTTAGGGTTTGGCAAATGTACGTCTCCGGGAATTTCTGTCCCACATAGAAAGATGATGAAGAATCATACCATGATGGTGATGGGCTTGTGGTATAGAGTATCGTGGAAAAAGTGGATGCCTAAGCCACTAAGCCCCTAAACCTCTAGACCCTGAAGCGCTAAACCGTCTAAAACCCCTTAAACCTCTAACCTCCTACACCCCAACAACCTAAACCCCCAAACATCCCACATTCAAAGCCAGAGAGCAACTTCGGGCGTAGCCGGATAGAGTACCACTTCGGCTGCATGAGCTGGGCGGCAGGGGTCATTTCGGGGATAGGTACGGGTGTTTGTACAGGTGCATATACATGCAAATGACTATATATATATATATTTATTTATTTATTTGTCTATTTCTATACACATATGTCTATATGTATATATACATATATACATATACATATGTCTCTGACCACTGCCTGATAGCAGAAATTTTGCAAAAAGCCGATTTTGAGGCCGAAACCAAGCCGAATGCAACACAGCACACAGGAGCAATGAAAGCAAACAGCAATAACAACAACAAGAATGTTAATAAAGGTTGTAGGGAATACCAACATACTGCGTATCGTTAACAGCAAACACATGAACATGTATATGTATATGTATATGTATATGTAGATGTAGATGTATATGTATATGTATATGTATATGATGTATGTATATGTATGGTGTATACTATAGACAGATAGATAGATAGATAGATAGGTTGACAGATAGAAGGGTAGGTAGACAGATAGATAGACAGACAAATAGACAGATAGATACGATGTAGACTATGTATATCTATATACATGCCAAGGTGTGCGTGCGTGTACAATATATATATATATGCATATATATATATATATGTATATATATATGTATATATATATATGCTACATATATATACGTACATACATACATACATGGGTTCATGGCTGACTTTAAGAGACCGGCCCAAGGGAATCGCGGATGGGTACCCTCACCTCGAACGTTGTCCTGGTGCGTTGGTGGCTTCAGGGTTTAGGGTTCAGAGTTTAGGGTTCAGGGGTTTAGGGTTCAGGGTTTTAGGGTTCAGGGGTTTAGGGTTCAGGGTTGAGGCCCGAAAGCTTGAACCCATCAATCCTTGCCTCAACACCCCACTCATAAAACAGAGCTCTGAACCTAAACGCAGCAGACTACCTGGCCAGTCTTTGAGAGGGGGAGCTCAGCATCCCAGAATTGAGAGTAAGAGGATTTGAGAGGGTCTAACGATTTGGGATTCAAGCTTTTAAGTCAGTTTGAAGACTTCAGCACAGACTTTTGTGTGGGCAAATGGCTGAGCACCCGGATTGTGCTGGGCTTGAGATGGTTTGCCGCGACCCCAAACCCTCAACCTGAACCGGAAACACTCAACAGATGTTGAAAAATCCAGCAAGTGTTTTATCGGTGATTTAGGGCCTGCCCTGGCGGAAGTGCAGTGACAAGCCCTAAACCGTGCCGTCAGGATTTTGCGGGAACCTTGCGGCTCACGCTCTGAGGCTAGCTCGGGCTCTGAGGCTTCAGAATCTCTTGGGCTCAGCAATCCCCGTCCTCGACGCCCGTGAGCATGTTAAGCATCACAACTCTCTGCCCGCCGTCGACCTTATCGGGACACGGAAAGTCGAGCGAAAAAAACCTTTCGGACGTTGCCGAAGATGCACGAGTACACAAGCCGTGGGACATCCATAACCCTCCACAGCAACATCACCACCGTCCTCGTAGCGTCATCGCCATCAACAGCTGCAGGAGCAGCAGCATCGTCATCATCCGCAGCAGCACCAGCGGCAAGAACAGCAGCATCATCGCGTTCAAATCGGTCATCAGATATCACTGTTATCACAATGTAATATTCTTCTCTCGCAAGAAACGTCATCGCCTCCACAACGATGACAACGTCAGTAGCAAAACCAACCCAGCAGCAACAACATCAACAAAAGACCACACAAGAACGGGCTTCATCCTCGCCCTGGCCCCTCCCTCCCGATCCTCATCCTCATGCAGTCCCTCTCTCATTCGTCGGTCCTCCTCCTCCTCTTCCTTTTCCTGTTCTCTACATCATCATCACCAACGCCATCCCATCGCGACAGCAATGACGAGGGCTTTGAGTATCGGAGACCGAAACCGAGGAGGTGGTACAGCAGTGTCCGAAGTGGTGGGGCCAGAGTGTCCTCACATTCATCCTTTTCTCAGTCCTCTCTCTTTGTGTCTTCCTCGCTCTATCTTATCTTATCTAACTATCTATCTCTCTCTCTCGCTCCCTCTATCTTTTCATCTGTCTCTCTCTCTCTCTCTCTCACTCTCTCACTCTCTCACTCTCTCACTCTCTTCTTCTTCCACGCAGCCAGGGAGACACACGTCCGTGAGCCCCCCGCGCGTTACCGCGCACTGGGAAAAAGGGCGGAGCGACAAAAGTAGTTGCGACAGCAGTCTCAGTCACCGGCACTCCCCCCGAACCAGTAAACCTAGTGACCCCCAGCCCGCCTGGCGACCGGGACTCCCCCTGGCCGAACTCTGTCCGACTCTTCCCCCTTGAGTGCTGCGGTACCTCTGTACACAACGGGCGGGCTCCTTTGCGGCCCCCCGCCCTCTACGCGAGTCACTGTCGTCGCTTCTGTAGCGCACGCGACGGCGCTGCCCAACGGGCTTTGTAGGCGGCGCTTCGCCGTCCGCCGGTAGTACTCTTCCTCGAGCTGGGCCAGTTCATCTTGGTCGTTCCTCTGGAGGGCTCTCCAGGCCCTCTTCCGCAGAACTGGTCACATCCACTTCTCTCATGGCCTCTCTGAGGCCCCAAAAACGGGCTCCACGGCTGCTTCCCCAGTGTTTGTGGTCTCCGGCACCGTGTCTGCCGGTTGCGGTTCCTTTTCTGGCTGGGGGGTCGCCAAGTGTCGGTTCGCTGTCTGCCTCCACGCTGTACGGAGCTCGCTGTCCGTCAAGAAGCCAAAGCTCTGGCAAAGGCGGCGAACTCTAGCTGCAGGTTGGGGAGCGCTCACTGCTCCTCTGCCCCCCTGTCGAGTGCCAGGACGTCCGCTGCGTGGGCTGTGAGGAAGTTTTGTTCTTGAGCCAGCAGGGCCGCGATGGTCAGGCACCAGCTTTCCGAGAGCGTCTCCCCCCAGGAGGTTGCCGCCGAGAGCGCCTTTATGGCTGTGGCCGCTCCCTCGTACGCCTCTGTGATCTGCAAGCCAGCTTGGCCTGGGAGGTCTCTCTGGGGGTCTCTCAGGCCCGCCTCCACTGTCGCCCTAGCTCCTCGTCCGTCATGGTGGTCTGAAGCCTTCCCCCTAGCCTTCTCAGGCGGCCCAGGCGAGGAGCCGCATCGCCATGTCCCGCCCTAAGTCGTTTGCCAAGGTGGGGGACGGGTTTCGCCTCTGCTGCCTCACTCGGGCAAAGTCTCTGTTCTGCTGGTGACTGAAGTAGTTCGGGGCTGGGGAGTGCCCGGTAATGTAAATAGTAGTCGCCTCCTATAGGCAGTTCTGGCGGCATCGTCCTGGGCTTCCGTCCGCCGCCCAGACTGAGGGTCTACTCAAGTCTAGTCTAGTCTAGTCTACTGTATTCTACTCTAGTTTATCTATCTATCTACGAGTATCTAAAGCCTTGAGCCCATGAACATAGAAAGCCAGGACCCCTGTCCAAAAGCTAAAGACCCAAACCTTGCCAAGTCCCTGGCATCGTACAAGCACATGGTGGGGATCGCGGCCGCCGTTCCCAGTCCTCGCTTTAAGGTTTACGGTTTAAGGTGTACCCAGTCCTCGCTCTAGGGCGTACTCTTCGGATCCTTCGTAAAGAGGGTTTCCGACTTTACCTTTGAGCAAGTCTGGTTCGTTCAAAACCGCTCAGCCTTCTCCAGCTTCACAAAAGCCGCTAGTGCTAGCCCTATGTACTCCAACTTCTATTGCTGCTACTGCTGCTATGGTTGCTGGTATGCTAGTGAGCTACTGCTGTTGCTGCTGCGACTGCTGCGGCGACGATGACGACTACAAGAGCCCCTGCATCGCTGAGTAAGTCCTCTTGGTTCAGGCCCTTCGGGGTGTAGACCTCTAAGCTCTGTGTTTAGGGTTTGGGGTTGCTGCGTCGACTATATGGTTTACAGGGTTCAGCGCTTTACTTCGGCACTTTCAGACCCAAGCTCAGGACCGCACGAGGTGAGGGGGAGTCTGAGTCTAAACCTTCGCGTCCCTCCATTCCAGCATCACTGAACCCGAAGTGTAGTTCTCAACAAACACGGTCCTGAGAGTTAGCCCCTTAGACTTTCTTGGTGATTTGCTATAACTGTACTTTAAATACATATCTTACTGCTGGTATGTATCAGGCAGGGCCCTGAAAGTTGGCAACCAATGTGAACACGTCAACCAAACCCTTGCAACCCCAGGCAGAAGATAAAGGGTCTACTTAAAGGATCATGGGACTTAGTAACTAGGGTTAATTAGGGTAACTATACTTATAACCCCAATTAAGGTACTTATAACCTTACTTACTAATTCCCATGATCCTCCAAGCAGGGTGTAGGGTTTCGGACAGATTCAATGCTTAGGCTTAGGGTAAGGGTCTTGGGCCTAGCGCCGAAACCCGAAATTCTACTCACGCAGGCCAGCTGTCCTAGGCCTAGTCGATAGACCGACGTCAGCATCTTGTCAACCTGGATGCTCGTCTAAGCTTCTTTAAGCTTCCCTGTAAGGGCTTCCCAAAAAGGGCTCCAAACAGTGCTCATAGGGCTTCCTATAAGGGGTTCTCATGCCGGTTCCTATAAGAGTGTCTATCATAGGGGATTCCTTTCAGAGTTCCTTCAGAAGCTCCTTATGGGGAATGTCTATTATAAGAGTTCCTACAAGAGTTCCTTTTAAGGAATTCCTCTACAAGGGCTGCTTCAAGATTGACGGGCTTTGCGTTTCGGAACTTCGCTTCGGCTTCGTCGGAAATTCATCTGAACCCCAGACACCAAACCCAAAACCCTAAACCCTAAACCCCTAAACCCTAGACCCTAAACCAAACACCCTAAAACCTAAACCCTAAACCCCTAAACCCTAAACCCTAAAACCTAAAACCTAAAACCTAAATCCCTGAACCCCTAAACCCTAAACCCCTGAACCCTAAACCCCTAAACTCCAAGACTCCCCAAACTCCAAGACTCTCTAAACCCTAAACCCGCCCACAACCCCTCAACCTTTAAAAACCTGTAACCCCGAAACTCCGTAAGACAACTCCCAAACCCCTAAACTCCGCAAAAACTCTGCAAGCTGTACACCCCCAAACTCTCTAAACCCTAAAGCCACGCTGACGCTTAAAGGAGGTGTGAGGGTGTCGGGAAGGGCATCAGTTTGGGATGGAGGGTTTTGGAGCCTCGTAAGAACAGTACAAGTGTTTTATCATGAGTCACGAACGTTCTTAACTTTAGGGGTTTAGTGCTTTGATGGATAGGTTTAGGTTCTTTGGAGGGGGTCTGCCCTGGACCCTTAACCTGCTGCAATCACCGCAATCAACACCCCCCTGAACCCTGAGCCGGAACTAATGGAAACATGGGAGTTTTCCGAAAACAGGGGACCCTAATAAAGTACCCTAAATAGTAGGGTTCTACTTATAAGAAACCCAAAAGAAGGTACCCCTAATTTTCGGAAACTCCCACATGTCTACGGCCAATTTCATCCAGACTGGTTGTACTCTGGGTGCGCACGGACTGGCCCGCCATGTTGTACCTTGGCGAGGTACGGGCTTCAAATCCTCGACACGCCGATTGAAGATGCAAGTTGCATGGCTAAACCACTCTGAATGCCCAACAGGTTGTTCGCCACTTGCGATGGTGGTCGGGACGATGATGATGATGATAATGAGGATGATGATGACCACACCTCTGAAGGAGCAGCAGCAGCAGCAGCAATAGTAGTGGTCATCGTCGTCGTTGTCGTTGTTGCTTGTTGTCGTCGTTCTCGTTAGTTGCCGCGGTCGTGTTCGTCTTATTGCTTCGGTCTCTGGGTAGCCCTTAATGAAAAAGGTACCCTTTCCCTGCTGTTTGGTTTTTAAAAAAAGGGAAGAAGGCACCACCCAGGAGCCTAGTTCCCAACTTACCCGACGTGTTGGGGCCCAGGCACAAAATTGGTCAATGCCGAGCCAGGCTTGAGCCGACAATGTCTACTGAAATACAAGGGCCTTAATGGTTAGAATAAGGTTCCTTTAAAGGGGTTACTATAAGGACTGCTATAAGGGTTCTTTCATATAGGGGCCTCAATTGTTCGAACAGGGTTTGGGTGTATCTAATACTACAGCTACAAAAAGGCACCCTGAAAATAATATAACTAGGTTTCTATAGTAGGCACATCCGACATCTGACTAAAAGCATATCTCAATGACCAAGCATAACAGCATTGCCATCGACTACATGACTCTGTAGTTGTAGATGCAGCAGAGTGGTTGGGGCTATAGTAAGACGTCGTGGCACCTGCTTCGGAGGGAGGATGAAGTCGAAGAGTAGCATAACAAAAGCAGTTGCACCGCTGCTCACAACCGGGAGATGTGAGTGCTAATAACAATTAAGATGCAAATGGAGACGAGCGGTAAAATCAAGGCAATGTTGATGATGCAGGCATGATGCTAAGCAACCATAGTGTTGATACTACAGAATCACAGCCTTGCTATCAACAACGTCTTTATATTCATGACACTAACAGGCACTGGTAAGAATAAAACTAGAAAGAGCGGAGTCCGCGCTACGGAGCTCACGTTCGGGCTCGCTCCTATTAGCGGCTCAGAAGGCAAGGGTAATCTTGTGGATTGGGATTAAGGTTTAGGGTTTGGGGTGAATTGAGGGCTTGAGGGCACGGATCTCTCGTTGTCATTTAGCTTTGCCACTCGGGGCACACCGACACCTGCGCCGATCTTTCTTTCGTTCCTCGTCTCTTGGGGTTTTGCAAGGCTGGCATGAAAATCGAGCAAGCACCGGATGGAGGCAGACCATGAGCGGCGTAAACTTCAAGCAGAACCCTCATTTGCAACAACTCCCAATCCCAGCTCCTGTACCGGCCGTACCGTGCTGGACCTCAATGACAAGGAGCTTTGTCCACCCCCACCAGGCTGGAAAACTGCTAAAGCGACCGCCTTCGGTCGAAAATTGTCACAGAGGCGCCTACCTGCTCCTATCAACTACGTTTCTCGATCTAAAGGGGAACTTCGTGCAAACTTTGCATGGTCGTGGGGGCACGATTATTGATTATTGTGCTTGGCAGGTCAGGATTTTAGTTTGAATCCGAAGCAGATTACGGCATATTTCTATCGACCGTGGATGAAGAACAGCTGCAGTCTACTCTCAGCATCTGCAACAGGTTCCCCTTCTAGTATGCTGCGAGTGGCACCTCCCTTCGGGAGGCAACCTTACAACAATTCGCATCTTGGGATGAATGACCCTAAAATCCTAGACCTCGAACCCTCCACCACCGCGCAGCCCCTAACCGTACCCCTTAAACCCCTAGACCCTAAAACCTAAACCCCCAAACCTAAAGATGTGTTGGAGCCAAATTCATGCGGAGGTCACGGCCAGCTCACTGCTGCGAGACTCGCTGGATGCCTCTCGGAAGAGGGCTGTTTCTTGTGGCTGGCGGTTGTTTAGGGGATAGAGCCGAGCTTTTAGAGCTTAGAGTTTAGAGTGTTAGGGTTCGGGGTTCAGGTTTTGGGTTGATTGTTCGCGGCTTGGGGTTCAGGCGTATCGAAGGCAGGATTATATCTATGCTGCAGGCAGTCGACTTGCCTTCTACATGTAAAGCTTAAGGCGGAACGTAAGCTTAACGACATTCTGGCTTTCGGACCTCTGCACATATCACCGCAAGCATGCCACGAGGAAAGCTACTACCATGCGAAAGAAGCGCACAAAAGTCGAGCCCATCTTCCCTCAACCGTAAACCCAGACACGGCTTAGGGTTTAGGGATGTGACTGACCTTGCCGCGGAGACTGGTTTAAGCTCCTTCATAGTGGCAGCGGGAGGGTTTTACAAAGATCGGTTTGGCCAAAAATGCTCGCCGGGCTGGGGAGCTAAGTGAAAGCCCACTACCACTACGACCACGGCCCTGGGTTTAAGGTTTAGGGTTTGGGGTTTTAGGATTTGGGGTTTAGGGCTTGGGGTTTAGGGTTTAGGGTGCACCGTAGCCCTAACTAAGCCCTCAGCGTGCAAGCTGCGGGTCTGATCTTCGGAGGCCTCTTTTCCCTGTTCTGCAAACGGGAACCTCCAAGGCCTTTTGGGTTTGAATGCAAGGAAAAACCATTTGTGAGAGAAAAACCTTGCACCCAGGAACAGAAAGAGTTTCGGGCTTGGGGCTTGGGGTTAAGCGGGCCGCCAAAACCGAAATTTGCTAAACAGAGGGGCACTAAGCTCCAACCCCGAAACTGCAAAGCCCCATTGCAAGCAAAAACCACTGATGCACCCGTAAAGAAACACATACACTCTGGAACCCTACAACTCTACAGCTGTAAACGCTTAGGAACTCAAAAAGCTCACAACCCCAATGGCTAAAAGCTCCCAGACTTAAGCCAAAAAAATCTCTAAAACCGCAAACACTCAAGCCGAAACCCGCAACAGCAGACCCCATGAAGCGTCAACCCCAGTCCGCGCCACGTCCGACGCCAAGCGTTGCAGGGCCCGGGCAGCCAGTCGCTGGGCAAAGCGCTGGGCAAAGGCAGCAGCGCCTTTCAGGGTGCAGGATTTGACGGTTTTCCCGTAATATAGGGGCCTGAATAATTAGAATAGGGTTTTGGGGGCCGTTATGCTATACTTATAGTACGGAACCCCCAAAATAGTACTGGTAATTATTTAGGCCCCTATATTTATTCACGGACATCTGTCGGTCAGAGAAGCGGAAAATAATTAGGCCCCTATATTAAACCCCAAACCCATGTTTTTCGGTTTAGGGTTTCGGGACTTTGGCTTAGGGCTACTGGCTTTTACTTGCGGGGTAGGGTTTGCAAGATAAGGGCATCCAGGATGATAGGCGGGTCACTTGTGACTTCTATCGGGTGTCACTTGTGACTTCTCGAGAGGCGAGTCGCTTGTGACTTCTGTCGGGTGTCACCTGTGACTTCTCTAGCCGGCGAATTTGCAACANTCACTTGTGACTTCTCTGCCTTGGGATCGGCTTTCAATCTTGCATCCTGGACTTTCTCGCAAGGGTCCGCGGTTTGGGGTTAGGGTTCAGGGTTTACGGTCATGGGATTGGGATCTAGCGGAAGGGTTCAGGGTTTGGGGTTTTACTGTTTCAGGGTTTCCGTTTAGGGCAGCGGGCCCGACTTTTCGATGAAAAATGCATTTTCCCTGTAAACTGCTCCGGGTCTTTAGGGTGAAGCATGAGGGGTTTGGGGTAGTTTCAGAGTT
>BGNK01004428.1:0-54527 GCA_003297005.1 Symbiodinium sp. clade A Y106
CACGCGCTTTGGAGAAGGCCGCAGGCTCAATCGCGGGTATGATGTGGGCCTGGGCCCTTTCCCGGAATCGATATTCATTCAAGCACCCAAAACCACGATAACGTCCACCCAGACCCCATCCGTTCTGCCATCCGTTCTGCCAGAGCATCCATGTCCCAACCAAGACACCCAGAACCCATTCGGTTTGCTAGAGCATCCATGTCCCAACAATGATAACGCCATTTAGACCCCATCCGTTCTGCCAGAGCATCCATGTCCCAACCATGATAACGCCCACCCAGACCCCATCCGTTCTGCCAGAGCAGCCATGTCCGTCCACCCAGACCCTTTCCGTTCTGCCGGAGCATCCATGTCCCAACCATCCCAACCATGACAACGCCCACCCAGACACCATCCGTTCTGGCAGAGCATCCAGCCATGATAGCATTCATCCAGACCCCATCCGTTTTGCCAGAGCATCCATGTCCCAACCATGATAGCGTCCACCCAGCCCCCTCCGTTCCGGCAGAGCATCCATGTCACAACCATGACAATGTCCACCCGGACCCTTTTGGTTCTGCCAGAGCATCCATGTCCCAACCATGATAACGTCCGCCCAGACCCCATCCGTTCTGCCAGAGAGCATCCATGTCCCAACTATGATAACGTCCACCCAGACCCCATCCGTTCTGCCAGAGCATCCATGTCCCAGCCATGATAACATCCACCCAGACCCCATCCGTTCTGCCAGAGCATCCATGTCCCAACCATGAGAGCCTCGACCCAAACCCCATTCGTTCTGGCAGAGCATCCATGTCCCAACCATGATAACGTCCACCCAGACTGGCAGACCATCCATGTCCCAACCACGACAACGTCCACCCAGACCCTTTCCGTTCTGCCAGAGCATCCAAGAGCCCATCCGTTCTGCCAGAGCATCCATGTCCCAACCATGATAACGTCCATCCAGACTGGCAAAGCATCCATGTCCCAACCATGACAACGTCCACCCAGACCCCTTCCGGTCTGCCAGAACCACGATAACGTTCTGGCAGAGCATCCATGTTCCAACCATGATAACATCCACACAGACCCCATCCGTTCCGCCAGTGCAGGCCGTCGCTTGTTACCGCAGTGCTTGTCAGGACCACATGTCGCCGCGGGAAATGTGGGCCCAGACAAGTTTTCTCAAGTTGAACCAGTTCGAGTGAAGACACAACGAAACAAGCCTGTCGGGTACGTGGAAGCGATGTACGCACTGCTTTCTCCAGTGTTCTCTACAAGCATTCCCACACCACATGCAAATGCAGAATTTTGGGCCCGAGACTGCATGCCGTGCTAAGCGCTTCCTCGAACGACTGTGGCGGGGTGCCGACAGCAGAAAGACCTGCCCTGCGCGAGGATTTTGTGTGTCGCGACTCTGGAACCAGCCGGGAATCTTCACGTGTCAACACATTTGCTAGCAGCTAGCATAACCGCAATTGCGAAGTTCCGATGCGAAAAGTCGGGCATTTCTACAACCCAAAACACTCGTATTTCCGAGTCAAATGCTTGCAGCTGCCAAACACAGGCGAGCAAACGCCCAAAGTCAGGCCTTACTACCAGTACTGAAACTACGACTAAGACCAAGCTAATACAAATGCTGATGCTGATTCTGGTACTGCTGCTGAAACTGACACTTATATTGATACTGGTACTGGAACCTGATACTGACACTAATCTTAAAACCAATGCCGAATACCAATATGGCGACTGTGAATTATTTGAGAAGCGCAGTGCGGAGCCGGGATTTGCCAAGCTCAGCACACGTTAGGTCACGCACACAATGGAGGGCAAGCTCCTTACAGGTTTCCCTGAGTCTTGTTCTAGCGCTTTGGTGGCTTCAGAAAACTTGTGACTCCCAAGGATGCGGCCGGTGAAGCAGTCTGCGAAAACAGCGATAGAGGCCTAATCGTACTTTTCGTGATTGTTGTCGGCATCAGGCTGCCCAGATGAGGGCGAACCGATTGATACCTTAACGAGGCATTGATCAACGACTTCCACCTGCAGCCGGAATGTGCCTGGATGTTGCGCTCTCTGCCACCAGACAAGCCCACAACTGAGAAAGTAACTTGAAACGCCCTCAGAAACCACCTCAGCTCTCAGGCAACTCAAACCTGAAACCCCACCATTGCTTGGAGTCGTGCCGTCGGCCCAAAAGACCTGCCTGCACCCGAGGTTTGTCGGAAGCCTCAGCTGTTAAGCCGAGTAAAGAACCTCAAGACCTCAACAATCCTATCTCGAAGATCTGGAAGTCGGAAGGACTTGTAATTGGGTCTTGGATGGTTTTGGGATTCCTTTAAGGAAATGGGTTCCTGTGAGACTCAGGCAGAAGCTGGCTGCAAGAATCGACCCTTCCGGTCAAGCAGATGCATCTGGGTGCGCCGCCATGAACGTCGCACCTCGCTTGGACGAGAGTTCTGGGAGGTACGTCGCAGAGGAGCTCAAGAAGATCGTGTGAGCAGTGTGTGCAGTCTCGAACCGAAGGAAGAGAGGGTGGTTGGGGGTTTAGCTAGACAGCTAGACGACTGAGGGCCTGATGCACGGCATGCACGGAGCTTGGCCGCCGCAGCTTTGGCCCAAGAGAGGCACCCCCTCTCGTGCCCGGCCCGCCGCCGCCTTCGGCTTGGGAGCGGCGCTCGGCGGCCAAAGCATGGGGGATGCGGGCAGAGGCTCAGCTGGCACGCAGATGCACGGAGATGTACGGAGATGGAAGGGTCCCAGCCCCCTCCGCCCGGCCTTCGGCTCCGGCTCCGAGGAATGGAGTTGGAGTGCACCATGGACGAGCAGGATTTCTCGTCGTGGTCGGGGTGGTGGTCGTCGTCGCCGTGCCCCTTTTTTTTGTTGTTGCTGCTACTGTTGCTGCCGTGGTGGTAATTGTGTGTTAATGCCTCCAATGCCAGGAGGAATACGAATGTCTCGGTTTGTGATTGTCGATGCATTGTGGAGGATGTCGTGGTACTGGACACAGGGTCTGGCTTTCTGAAGGCCGACGCCTTATGTGGAAGAGTTGGAAAAGACTTGGTCCTCTCAGACCCAAGCAGACACGAAGTCCCCTGCAACTTGTAGGTTGGCTTCTCCGGTGAAGATGCACCGCGAGCAGTGCTCCCAACTGCAATGGCGACTGCCACGGTGGGACGGCTCAGAGCAGTTTGCCATGCTTTGGTGACTTTGGATGTGCTCCAGGCTGATGAATCCAGGGAAGACGAGGCGGCAGATGCTTCCTCAGCTTGTGATGCCGGCCAAGCCTGGGTTGCTTGTCCCGTGCCGCGTCTCCAAGGTGACGGGAGATTCTGCAGCACAGAAAAAGAGCAACTTCGCCCTTTTAATGGATACTAGGATACGCAGAAGCGGAAGCTGATCCGCCTTGAGGTCAAGTCTTCTATGGTGAAGAGGCCATTCTGCAGGTGGGATCGGCGCAGGACAAAGGGAGGTAGTTGGAATCGCTTGCATGTCGCAGGAAAACGCGCAAATCACGCGTCCAGTGCAGCGTGGCGAGATCCAGCTCACGCAGCCGGAGAAGGACAGGTTGCAGACAGCCCCACAGCAGAGTTTGCATGTCGGCGCACAACTTGACACACCACGAAGTCCCCGTGCTACCCGGACCCCGGAGAGGAAGCAATGGAGAACCTCCTCGAGCACGTGTTCAGAAATGTGCTGGGCGTTGAGCAAGAGGACACCCCGACAAATCTGGAGATGCTTTGCAGACGCCTGCAAGCAGCCGATGATGGAGGACTTGCCGTGCCTCATTGCAGACACCATGCCTCTTGGTCAGAGCGACTTGGAGAAATCGGGTATGCAAGAAGCGACAGCAGAGAGTGCAGAGTGACTGGGACTCTTGCAGGTTCCTACGCAACACGCCAGTGGATAGCGGAGGCTGCACAGGTGGCTGCCTCGGCCTCTTCTCTCAAATCCGATTGGAGGTGATGTTCGAGAAGATCAAGGTAAAGTCCTTGGCCATCTTCAACACGGCAGTCTGGAGCCCAAACAAGCAGGCACTGCCAGTGCTGCGAGCTCTCACACCTCCAAGGCCCTCAGCTTGTTCTCCACGGGCCGTGGATCTCTCAGAGTCGTTGGATTGGCTGAGCACTTGCTCCAGCTGCTCAGCTGCTCAGCTGCTCAGGCACCAGAGGACTGGTTTTGGAGAGCGGTGAGGGCATCACCCAGGCAGCGCTGCTCAGATCACGTCATGCGGTGTCAAGCCCCGAAATCAGTCCTGGGCCTTAACCAAAGACACCTTTGGACCTCTTAATTCTTAGTCCAGGCTGTTCCGGTTTTCGAGGGGTACGCGATACCTCACGCGATCTTCAAGATGAAGGTCACACTCTGAGCGTCTCACCTTCATCCGCACTTATCGCATGACTGCAGTATAGCAAAGGTCGCTGGGCACGACATTACGCAACGCCTCCAGAGTATGATGGCTCTTCCCTCAGATAGGGGGGGGGGGCGGGGGAAGTGGAGCCCTCAAGACTAGGGCTAGGGCCTCGCAGGCTGAAGAGCTCGGGACAAAGCAGAGCCATCACACGATGCAGGCCATGAAGGAGAAGGTGCCTTGGACCAAAAGAAGCGCCTGCCCGGAGCAGCTGCTGCGTGCAACAGCGCTCATGCCAAGGTCTGCTTCGTCGCGCCCTCCGGCAGTGGTGGCGTCCCGGCCGACGCGCCGCGACCCCTCGCAACATCTCGCAACGCCTTCAAGATTTGTTGGGACTATAAACGGCGTCCAAGTCCGAGGCCCGACAGCGGGGACGAGGAAGCGAGGTCTTTCGAATTGCCAGACGGCCAGATCATCCAGGTGCTCGAAACGGGCTGGGCCGCCGTTTTGCTGCGAGCGGCGAACGTCTGGCGGCAGGTCCAGGAGAAGATCCGGACCGGGGCCACGGAGATCCTCTTTGGCGGTGATGGGGAGTCGGATACTGACTCTCTCTTTCACTCCTGCTGGCCCAGATCTGTCCTTGTTTCCTCAGGGCATCCATGCAGAAGATCTGCTTGGATGCCATCAACACAGTGGACCTGGATTTCCGACAGGCACCCAATTTCCGAAGCTGAGATGCTTGTACTCGTTGAAATATCGCAACAGGACCTGGTGAAGAGTGTGGTGGTCGCAGGCCTTTGACTGGCTGGCGCGTGCTTTTGCGTGGCTTTGCTTGCACGGAGCCGAGGCGGCACTTCGATGCTTTTGAACTTGGCGCCAAGGCTGAGGCCAGGCCCAGCGGGTTGCCACCCGCTTCTTCTTTCGTCGGAGTTCTGATGGGCTTTCGAAAGAGGGTCCAGATGTCTCGCCTGAAGAACCTAAAGCCCTCGTGAGTGACCGCTGCCGAAGCCGAAGCCGCATTGAAGACTGGAAGCTCAGAGTAGCGGCCGAAAGCGATCCGAACTCCGACGCCGACCCAAAAAACACGCAAGCAGCCGCAAGCACCCGAGATCGGAGCTCAAGAGCACGCTGGCATCGGAGCTGTCCAAGACAGCCGGAACCCCAAGTGCCAGAGCAGGGAGAAAGGCGGGGTTCAGGGCAGCTTCTTTAAGGTGGAGGTCATCAGTGACTCTCAACGCCGCTTTGCTGCCTGGATCGGCGGCTCCATGTTTGCGTCGCTGTCCACCTTCGACCAGGTGGCCATCACCAAGCAGGACAGCTTGCCGCGGAGTAAAGAAACCAGAGTCACGCTGCAATGCAGTATCCTGAGAAGGCTAGGGCCTAGGGCCTAGGGTCTCGAGATGCAACTCTCTAGCACCTGCGTCATTTCTGTTGAGAGGCTCTTGCTGTCGAGTAGGCAGCTTGGCTTTGAGTAAGACGTCTAAAACTTCGTCACCAAAGGCATCAAGAATAGAAGAAGTCCTGCCCACTGATCGCTCCCGCCGATGGCGGGCATCAGGACGTGCCATTGAGTGCAACTTCGCAGCTACTAGTAGCGCACATAGCGCACTGTTTTAATTTTCCTGCGATTGCAGACTCCGATTCCAGTCTCTGGGTCTTTGCCGCTTCGTCGAGGAGTACGAAGAGGGGAAGTCCGACGTGCGCAACCTCGTGGCACGGAAGACCTTCTGAGGCGTGGTCAATGGGAGTCCTCATGTTCCTGGGCCTGCTTTGAGCGTTTTGGAAAGTGGTTTCCAGCAGGGATGCGGTCTTAAATCGAAGTGTGGAGGTCCATGTTCTCTAATGCAGTTGCCAGAGGTGTGGAGGAGTCTCACCCACAGTCTACGGCTGCGCGGCTCTCGGTCTGCCTGTCGGGAAGTTGCTGGTGGTTGGCAGTCCAGGTCGGGCTGAAAATAGCGCCTGACTGCAGACGGTTTCACTCACTCGGCATGGAGGAGAGCGATGAGAAGGGGTTTGGGAAAGGATAGGAATCAGGTTTTGCAGAGCTGGTTTGAAAGCTCAAGTACCAGAGCCACTGCTAAGCTGCTTTGGCTCGCAGGCTGTGGAACTTCCCTGTCGTTTCCCTTAACTATTGAAGAGCTGACAGTAGCTGTTCCAAGAAGCATCGCTTCGCTTCCAGGGCATCGGTTTGGGGGTTTAGCATCTCAGGTCGTTCAGGTCTTCAGCATAAAGCTTGCTTGGCTTGCTTCCATGGGACATGCCATTGGAAAGATGGAAAATCTGATCTGCTGTGGAGAGCGCGGCTGCCCCACGGTGCAGGGTCAGACCGAGCAGCGCAACGCGGCTTTCCAAAGAGTAGCTCATGACACCGGCAAGCGCCGTGAGATGCCGTGAGTTTTGTGCAGGGCGCCGTTTGAGGTTTCTTCTGCGTGATCGAGCAGCACTCTGCGCATGGGCCTTTCGACATCGAAAACATCGAGGACCTTGGACACAGCCAGGCGGGGGTGCATCACAGCGCTGCAGTGCAGCTCATTTCGCGGTGTTCAGCCGAGGAGAGGGCTGCTTCCCCGCGGCCGGACCTTGATCAACACGTGGCTGAGGCCTGTCGAAGCCGCTCGGCACAAAGGCAACTCGGGCTTGCGAGGCGCTGGGACCACTTCTGCCGAAGGACTCGGCGAGTGGCTCCGTTTCAGCGGTGCTTCGAGCTTCGCTCCGGCGAGTGGCTGTGCCGCACAGGATGAGTTGCCACCAAAGATCTTCGGCCGACGTGGGGGGGCCCGGAGAGCATTTCAGGCCTAGAGCCGCAAAAAGGGCGTGTTGCGTCAGGTGGAGACAAGGCTCCCTCTGTGATCACTGCATCGATGGTGATTTGACAGAGGACCCACACGGTGCCCAAGGCCCGACAGGGCCCAGCCTATTCCGTGTCGCTCATTTTGTTGACATGGTGCGAGCATTGTGAGTCAAGGGAATCGAGTCTTACACGTCTCGTGTTGCCGACTTTGCCTATATTGCCTATCTTCGGCAACTCTGCCCATGGGTTTCAGCAAATGTGCCCATCCTCTTCATCGCTTTGCATATGATTGCGTATCCAGAGCCTGCATCCGTGGGTCACAGCCAGCTCTGTCTTTGCAGGAAGTGCCCGGCATGGCCTGCAGCAGCCAAAGTGACCGCCGCATGTCCAGCCGCCCAGCCCGAGCGCAGAAAAGACTGCGCGCTTAGTCTCAGACGGGTGGGGTCAAACCGAGCTCTCACGGAACAGAGCCTCCCCGCAGAGTTCAAGTCGAAGTCGAAGGTCTCCGGCTGAGATAAGGAACCAAGGCATTCGGGAATTGCCGTCCATGATAGGCCTGGTAGAGGCTTGATTCCGTGGGCTACGATTCACTGCGTGAGGTCGTTGTTAGAGAGCGCTTTGCCATGGCTGGTCAGTGCCCTGATGGAGAGGTGGTTTGGCTACCCATCTCAAATGCAGAAAAGGTTCTTTGCCTGAAGGTGGTGCCAGATTCGCCCCTTCTGTCAACTGCTGCACACATTCTGGATACCTGCATGCAGCTGGAGACGGGACGGAGTCGCATGGAAGCGATTGAAACAGATGTCACCGCTCAAGTGATGGCCGTCCTGCGTCATGCAGGCAAGTGGCCTAGCGAGACATGTGCTTCAATGATTGAGCTGGAGGATACGAGGGCTGTAGGAATGGGGTCCAACATTAAGCACCGGAGGCGTGCCGCTTGGCTTGCGTTGGCCTTGGCCTACGTGGTCTCTGCAGGGCGACGGGGACATGTCAGCAGGGAGCACCTGACCCAGACCGTGACAGGCTGTGGGCTGGCAAACTTAGCTACAGATGCCTGGAACGCAGAACGCAAGCCCCTGAACCTTCCTTCGGTGGAAGATGCTGCTCCCACCTGGGATGTCAGGAGCTCTGCAGTGCCTCCAGTCCCAGGCTTTGCACCTGCCCCAAGGGCTCCACCCAGCACCTCCATCGAGCTGCAGACTCGGGCCCGTCAGTTGGGTGCAGATGAGACCGTAGTGCAGGACCCATTCATGACTGTAGATGAGACTCTGGGATCTGTCCTTTGCGCAGCCTGCGGCAAGCACTTTACCCCAGAGCATGGGATGAATCGGAGGCACTTGAACTATCGAAAAAACGTCCAAGCAACCCTCCTATGGGTGCGGACGGAACACAAGACTTGTCTGGGCATGCTCCAGGTGCAGGAGGCGGCCACTGGCTCGGGGCCGGCCATGCCGCAGATGCCCCGTCCTGGCCCGACCATGCCTCCAGCTCCCCAACAGGACAGCGTTTGGGGGGATGATTTTGAGGTCACCGGAGCGACTGATGCGCCGGCGCAACCAGAGCCGGTAAACTCCTGGGAAGATCTGGTGCCCCCCCATTCACCTGAGGATTGCCCAAAGATTCTCCGGCACTGGCGCGATGTGCAGGTCCCACCCACGCCGACCCTGGAAGACAACTACGACTTTGCCATGCAGCTCTACTCGAGCTGGGTGCTGAATGCTGGACGAAAGCATTCTTTCACGGATCCGATCGGTGTTGAGGAAGTTTGAGCGACGTGTCAGCACCTGTTGAAACCGGTCAATGGACGACTTCTGGTGTACTTGTGCATGGAACCTCATGATGTGTTTTCCTTCATGCTGCCACATGTTGTGACAAGCGAACTCCAGGTGATGTAGCTTTCACGTGTCCTGCTCAAACAGTCACCGCAGGGTCTACACCGTCTTGACCAACTAGATCGTTGGAGACCAGTCGCAGCCGAAGACGACCAGATCGGAATGAGCCCACAAAAAATTGGACACTTGGCATCCGCTTCTTACTTCGGAGTTATGCAGTCGTTTCAACGTGGTCGGGGTGCAGCCGACTACCCGCCATGCCGCGAGCAGATGTGGCGAACCTCTCGCTTCTTGGCCAAGCCAATTCGGAGTCGTGACACATCCTACCTGATGCTGCTGATGGTGTCTAGGAGTTCAATGAGTTAGCAGATAGCGTTGCCTTCAAGCTCAGGCTCCGCCAAATTAGCGATGAGCTGCTTCCGAGGCCACGAAGTCACAAAGTGCGGCAAAACACTGGAGTATTTTCCTCTCAGCTCAGGGACTCTGCTGAGATCCAGGCAGTGCGCGGCGCTTGGAGCTCCCGCCTCATGAAGCATTTGGCGAAGACAAGACTTCACCTAGGGCGGCCGAAGCGCTCTCCCGCGGCAAGCGGGCGCTGCATCTGACGGAGGTGTCGACAGATGCGGGCATTCCCTAACTTGTCGGAACCTAGCCTAAACCTAAACAGCCCATCAGTCCGAAGCATCGCACAATGGGCGAGGACTTCGCTCGCGAGCACTACAAAGACGAGGCTGCCTTGTCTCAGCTCTACGAGGCTCAGCGGCTTTTGCAGCGTGTCGCGGCTTTTGTATACAGCCCCTGCAGGTTGTTGACCGACTGCGAGTCGCTGCGAAGGCAGCGACTCTCCTCTCGTCATTAGCTGTTTTGAGCATTGGCTGAGATGCCCCTGGGGCCCTCTGCGGTCGTTTTCGGAGGATGTGCAGAACTACGTTGACCGGTCTCTGGTTCTCACCCATGCCTTTGTGCCAGTCATCGAGGTGCAGCTTTTTCTGTCGCCTTCGGTCGATGCGACTGCACATGCCACTTGGACCGCTGCCTCTCAGAGCACGTATCCCTGCCACGGCGGCAACCAAGCGGTTTCGACGCGAACTGAGACTCTGGGAGAATCGCACGAGAATCGGTGCTCTTGTGCGGTTTGCCCGGCTCCAAGGCTGGCGCACAGCTTGCACCTGTCCCTTGGTCGGGTGAAGGCAGTCTTTTGGGCTTCTGGATGCTTCTGCTTCCCGCCGTCACAACTTTGTAGGAGGCGGTGGGTGGAGGAGGTGCACACGGATCAGGCCTTGTTTCCTGAAGAAAGGGGAAGACGGCGAACCAAAACTGAGAAAAGACACCAACAGCTTCAAAGGCGGGCTGCCGCCGAGCCCTGGAGAGACCTGCCTGCAGGGCAGGAGACAGAACGTGGCAGATAAGCGCTTTCTGTGGGCTGAGGCGGCGGATTTGCTGGCTGATACCGAGCGGACGATTGGGCAGCACTCCCAGCAGAGACGATGGACGCTTCACAGAGCGGAGTGTGGCGAGAGCAGCAGAGCATTTTTCTCGTGAGGTCTGTGACTGGCAACACGCCGGACGGCCATCGGCTCAGCTTTCCTTCCGTTTCATGCGGCTGCATGCGGGTGCATGCTAGGCCTTCAGCCCATTCTGGAGGAGTCCTCGCCGTCTGCGTATTACCATCGCATTTGGCGTGCCAATGTGAGGAGAAGGACGACCAGCCGGAAGAGAACGTTGTCATGGCCAGCATGCCACTAGCAAGTCTTGTGGCATGCAGGTGTGCTGCAAGTGCATTCCAGGAGTGACAGACGTGCCATCTATTCCGTGCAGAACTTGCAGGCTCCGGCCGTTCCCCTCCTGGCCGTGGCGGCAGGAGCATGCCAGACGAGGCTGGTAGACTCAATAGCAAGCGCTCTTGATCGTCGGGCTGTGATCTGAGGTGCGCTGCATGGCTTCTTGTGAGGATCAAGACCTCACACCTTGCGCGATTCACAAGTTCGTGCACTTCTCTTTATTCGGCATCGCACTCGCTAAACTCGCGGACACTCGAAGCCGCTTCGTGTTGAAAATGCAAAGCCGTGGTGCGGAGTGTGACGATGCGGCAGCGTTGACTTGCAACCATGAAGCCCGAGGCTGCCGGCTCATCACAGCCCCGAGTCTTTCGCAAGAAGGGGCCAAGCCACAGCTGAGAGAGCCCTTGCCCCTGAGCCTTAACAGCATACACTTAGACCTAGACTCAGAGCAGACTGAGCAGACTCGTGGCTCCCGTGCGGGGTGTGCGAAGCTCGCCATCACCATGATGGGAATGCGGCTCAGCTGAAGTAGTGCCTTGGCTGTGCGTGGCCGAGTCCGCAGTGCGAGGTGGGGCCCGAACCCAGGCGGTCTCGGCGGTAACCTGGGAGTCGCCGGGCGCCTATCGCGGCTTGCGCAGTCGGCTGCAACTGCCCGAGCTAACGAGGCGCCGATGATGGCGTCGGCGTCGGCCCTCCCCGGGATGTACTCGCCCCAGCTGGAGCGGTGAGACGTCAAGTTCTGAGACAAAGAAAGCTTTGGCCCGTAGACCCTGCGCTGGCTGCGGCGCAGTGCCCGCAGTGCCCGCAGTCCCAGTCCCAGGCAAGTTTCACCTTTGACAGTGGCTTTGCAACTCGAGGGGATGCCGTGCAGAGAGCGCTTTGAGGGTGTCGGGCAGGAGCGGGGATGTCGCTGCCAGCCATCAATGAAGGAGTCCACTGCGGTCCGAGAATCTGCAGAAGCAGTTTCACGGATTGCAAGAATCACAAGATGGCTAAGCATGGCTAAGCTATGCTTCGGTGTTTAGTTGGGAGGACAGCGCCACTACATGGGACAGATTGTTATGGGGATGAAGCCAGCAGCCCGGTAGCTGAAGGCTGCTCTCATAAGTTTGACCTGTTTCGTTTTGCAGTTTGGACCCGGACGCCGCAAGAGGATGTGTTTTGTTCGATCTCGGTGAGATTCTTTCACCCGTGGTTTTTCCGTGCATCTGTGTTGCATACTTTACCCTGCAGGGTCGTGCAACTGCATTTTTGAGATTTTTCTTGCATTTCGGGACTGCAGTGTTGCAGGTTGGGCTGGGAGCACCGCAACAGCACGATTTTGTTGGCCTCGGAGGGAACTCTTGTATCTCTTGGGAGGCTAGTTGAATGCTGAAATTTCGAGCATCGGTGTATTGCAGTCTGGGCGCACGCCCCGTGCACATCATTTTGTTTCGGTCTCGGCGGGAGTTTGCAATTTTGCAGTTGCGATGGAACACAGAACAGCTTGACCCTTGTCTTCTTGTAGCGGAACAAGCCTGTTTCTTGTTGTTAAAGGCCTGGACCTTAAAGCAACGATGCTTAGGACCCGGGTCTTGGACAATGCACATGTTGCAGGGCTCTTTTTCGACCTTGGAGTGATTTTGCGTGTAGCGTGACGCTGAACAATTTGACCGCTTTCGTGTTGCAGTTGGTCCTGCGACATGAACTATGCGGGACAGGGTGCCTGCAGCGGAAAGACCACTGTCTTGCAATGCCCCGTCACCGAAACGGTCGCAGTTCGGGCAACAGGTCGCATCCTGAGCGTCCTGGTCTTTGGCGGCCCCAACTCGGCCCCAGCCCATTCTCATTCCCGCCCCATTCACCTCCACCCAGCGCCGAGCCTTTACCTCCCCAGAGTTTGCATGAGTACATGCAGTTCTATGAGTCAAGCGCGGCAGAGCAGACTAGACAGGCGACCCTCGCAGGCCTTGGTCAGAAACCGGCATGCCTTCCTCGGCTGGGGTGAAGCGGCGGATGGGGAAGAGCTTCACGGGAGGTCGAACTGCATTCAGCAACTTTCGTGTCGCCGAGGACCAGCAATCTATTCCAGGTGGCGCAAAACCTTGAAGCAGCCGTGAATTCTCAGGCAACTGTGTGGGGCTGGTAGTTTTGAGACATTAAGGTCCAGGGACGAGAATCGAATAACTGAGGGTCATGGGCACACATGTTTTCGCAGAAGACTGTGAAGATATGCGAAGATCGTTGGAGCTAGGAGACAAAGTCGGGCTGGTGGGCTTATGATCAGTGCCAGATCCGCGCAAATCCATGCAACAGCGGTGCGAAGGTGCCCATCCCGCAGGAATTCCTGGCCACGGTGCACCTGTGGATGAAATCAAGGGCTCAGCTAGCGGCTCAATCCCGGAGACAGATGCGCAGTTTATCTGCAGCAATCTGCATCAGGAGTGAAAGTGGCCTGTCGCAGATGCAGCTCGCACAATTCATTGGTGCTTCATCCTTCAACAATCAGGCATGCTTCTGCCCGTGTCTGTGGTGATTCAGTGTGCATGTCACGAACTGCCGATTAGTTTGCCAGGTGCAGGCCAATGTGCAGATGCTTGCGCAGACACCGCCAGCACCAACATCACCACCACCACCTCCGCCTGCATCTCCGCCTCCTGCCTCCCCTCCCGCCTCCCCTCCTCTTGCAGGGTCTCCCCTGCCGGCTTCAGCCCCTCTCCCAGCATCTCCAATGTTCATCCCCTCGCCACCGCTTCCAACGTCTCCAATGTACGTGGAGTCACCCTTGATGGGTGGTGCCCGCGACAGCCGCGACCTACGGCGGCCAGCAGAGCCTTCCCAGGGGCCTAAAGGAGCCAGAGACCTCCGCCCAGCGGAGCCCACGAAGCCACCAGGCAGGGAAGTGCGCGACAGTCGCCGACCAGCAGAACCGGATCTGCCGCCACGGCGACGACATCCGCTGCCCCCGCCGCCATCCACGTCGCCGGCCTCCCAGATGACACAGTGGCCGCAACTGCCCAGCCGTGCCTTTTCAGGTTCGGCTCGGCCGGCAGCTCGAGCTATCTGGGCTCCGCACATATTGCGCTATGCGGGCTTGTTTGAGGGCTGCATGTCAGGTGACCTGCGATATGTATGTATATATATATACATACATACACATTAGCTAACCCCCCCATGAACTACCGCGAGGTGCCGCGATACCGCCGCCAATCCTCCTACGTTTGGGCTTCTGGTGTATGATCCACTTTTGAAGTTCCGCAGGGGAGAGCATATGTATGGCTGCCGCGACGCTTCACGCAGATACTCCGAAAGATGATTAACGATGAAAGTTTCTGTCTGAATACCCGAAGATCAATATGGGCCCGAGTATTAACTCCCAAGATAGCCTTCACTGTCGTCTCAGATCAAAGCCCCAGCAATACATATGAGTGACCGTGAGCCTTGATTGACTCTTGTTCCTAAACAACAGTATCCCTATCACTACCCTGCCATTAGACCTTACATTGGCCCGCATTGTGACAGTAGTATCCTGTTTTTTCACCCAAAAGAAATGCCTTATAGATCAACGTCTTAGTTCGTATGGATCAAAATGCCATGTCGACTAATAACCCCATTCTACATCCCCATATTACTACCCATATCGATCTGAAGGTTAAGACAATAACATAACTACATCAGCCTGATTGCCCCCCCCGATAGTAAGGATATTGCAGTCCCCTTGACAACACCAGTATTGGATCTGACTCAAAATGCGCTTTCCTCGCAAACTTAAGATCGCTCTTAAGATCACCCTTAAACTGTTGCCATTGGTCGCCTCCGTACTGTACCGGATACTTCCCTGAACAGAAACCCAGACCAGTGGCCTCACCAACAGGTTAATTAATCCAGATGTAGCTGTGGTATCCGTAGCATGAGCATTCTATTCTAGCCCCCGAAGTCCCGAAGTTTAAAGTCATGGCATCCCCAATACGAGTTCCTGTTATATTCATACAAGTAAGCCAAATACTGCCCAAACAGCTACTTCAACGGTAGACGTCATACTCATGTCAATATTAAACTACACAAAACGAACTCCACTAAGAACCACGATCCTTGCTGTGTTCGCTTTGGCGTTGCCCAAATGATGGCCTTTAGGTTTTGGGATTATAAAATCATTTGTTTGTTTACATCAACTTTTATATTGCATATGGCATACCCTTCTCACTGTGCTATATGATCGATCATGTCGGACTTGCTGACAGACTTGCCCGTATACCTGTACGTACACTTATGTGTGTGTATGCACATATTAACCCTTAGGTTAAACGTGTGCTAGATACCAGCATAATGACGAGAATCGTTAATCGACTCCTGATTCCGAGCAACATCAACCCCAACCTTATCCTTGTCATTCGCAGTTATGTCAAAAGCGGCCGTAAATTCGCCCTAACAGCAGCCCTAAGGTCAGACCCCAATGTTTCTTTCTTGAATTTGCAACCATAATCAGTTGGAAGCAATCGTATTGGTAGCTGTGAGAACCCCGAAATCCTGGGTCCTGGTCTGTTAAGCTTGCGATACTAGCTTTCTATTGACTCCAAAGCCGATCCGAACAATGTCCTGGTTATTGCCCAGTCCAAGGTATAATATTAACGCTAAGCGGACTCGAATCGCAATAGTGATGACACTGGAACCTTATTGACAACACTAATTAATTCGTAACGCGCACAAACAACAAATGAAATGCACACTCTTTGCCAGGAAAAGCGTGGACTTGGAGTGAAATACCGAGATTTCCCAGGAAAAAGACGGTTCTGGCGTGAAAAAACAACTGTTTCGTAGCAAAGGATGGTTTTGGGAAGGAAAACCAACTTTTACCTAGGGAAAACCGAAAAAACCATCTTTTGAGACACTATGCGGCCAGACTGCAAAAAGATGTTTTTTTTGGCTTTCCGTAGAGAAAGAACAAAGGTTTTGGGCAGGAAAACCAACTTTTTCCTAGGAAAAAGATGGTTTTGGGCAGGAAAACCAACTTTTTCCTAGGAAAAAGATTTTTTTGGCGTGCAAAACCAACTTTTTCCTAGACAAAAACATTTTCTGAGACACTGGTTTTGGGCAGGAAACCCAACTTTTTCCGAGGAAAAAGATGGTTTTGGGCAGGAAAACCAACTTTTTCCTAGGACAAAGATGGTTTTGGGCAGGAAAACCAACTTTTCCTAGGGAAAACCAATAAAGCCATATTTTTGGTGTTTTTTTTTTGGTTTTCCCTAGGAAAAAGTTGGTTTTCCTTCCCAGAACTATCTTCTTCCTAGGAAACAGTTGGTTTTTCACGCCAAAACCATCTTTGTCCTAGGAAAACGTTGGTTTTCCTGCCCAAAACCATCTTTTCCCTAGGGAAAGCCAAAAAACCATCTTTTGGAGTCTGGCCGCATAGTGTCTCAAAAAATGTTTTTTGTTTTTGTTGGTTTTCTGTAGGAAAAGTTGGTTTTTGATTGGGAGTGCACAGTGTTGCCGTTGACTATGTGCTCACGTCGAACCTGAATGAGTTGACTGACACATTCTGTTGAAATGTGAGATTGATTTCGGTAGTCCGTGAGAGATACAGGATCCGGACCTCACGTCGAGCTTGAATGAGTTGACTGACACGTTCTCTTCAAATCTTAGTTTGTTTTCGGTAGTCCTTGCGAGATACAGAATCCGGACCTGCCGGAAAAGCTAGTTTGACACGGTATTTACGATACAAAACGAGGGTCGGTAGTTCATGGAGGGGGGGGGTTTACCATATATATATATACATACATACATATCTATCTGTGTGTGTGTGTGCGTGCATGTGTGTCTGTGTCTGTGTATGTGTGTGTGGGGAACCCAAACTACGGGAACACTCACAGTTTCCAGAACACAGACATGTCGATTTTGGAGAGTGCAGGGGGTGCGGGGGGCGCTGATGAGACCTGCACTAACAAAGACGCTCATCAGATGCCTGTGAAGCAGTGGAGGACGCTCCACTGTGTACCTGCCATTTGTGATCTCCTTCACAGTACAAGCTGCGCACTGTTTTCAATCTTCATCATCGCCGTACATGGTGCTCCTCAGTGTGGATCAGAGCGTGTGCACAGGTACCAGGTTCAAGGTGACGCTTGGCTTATTTCGCTATTAAAGGACAACAAGGAAATCCAGACCATTGAAGGCCTCCTTGCAACATTTTGTATTGTGAGACATCAGCTGAGTTCTGAACTCACTGCTGAGTTGAAACCATTGATGAGAACAGCCTACCAGGGATGCCTGGGTGTTCGAGTGTGAATGGGCCTTCCGTCACGGCGCCATTACCGCTGCTCTCGAGGCAGTATTACTTTGAGCATCAGAGCCCCGAGTGAGTGGGACGCAAGGAATCTTGGCTAGGTCTCAACAGGCCCAAACGCAACAGACCGGCAAGCTTCAGTTGAGCTGGGAAGCATTTTGAGATCAAGCAATTTTGAGTCGCGCGGAGACGCCAATCGTGAGATCCAATGACGCTCAGTTGTAGGATAAGAGTACATCTGTTAGAATCTGCATTGATACTTGTCCACAGTCTTCATCAGCTTTTTGTTTTCCTAGTCGTCTAGTTTTCGCAGTCAGCCTCGGCTTGCCGTACAGACTGGCTCACCGCCTACCATACAGACTGCCGTACAGACTGCAGCTTACAACTTGCACACAGACATGGAGATCAATATCCAGATTAAGAACGTCCAGAAGCCAGAAGACGCGATCACAGCCTTTGCTGCAATCGGGCAGGGACAAGCACTCGGGCAAGGACAAGCAGCTGCGTCTTCATCTCGCAACAGACCTCCAATTCAGCGAGCGAGGCGTGAAGCTGTGGCAACTACAGCAGCTACGAGGAGGTCGCCAAGCCTTATCCTTTCTCAAAGAGAATTGGAAGCTTTGCAGAAGGTGCATCACCGTGGGGGAAAGGACGCGCACTCCACCGACACCGCGGATGAAACGGACCGCACCGTCGCAAGTGGAGTCAGGCCCAAGATGAAGCCCCAGCCGTTCTCCGCGCTTGCCCGGCATCATCAGGGACGCACGCTCTCTCCACGGCCCTATTATCAGCGAGGAGACCAGGTGGGTGCAGCGGATAAGGTTACACCTCGCACTACACGGCGCCCTACCAGAGCAACGCATCATTCCGGACTTGGAGCAAGCCAGGGCACCCTCCCGACCTGTACTTGTACGAAAGCGCAGCAGGCCTCGTGAAGAAAGGCCCAGAACCACCGCGAGACCATCTACATCAAGATCCCCATTGAAGCTGAGGTCAAGACCCAGACAGCGGAGAGCAACCTCCAGATCTCGTATGCCTCAGACAACANCAGAACCACCGCGAGACCATCTACATCAAGATCCCCATTGAAGCTGAGGTCAAGACCCAGACAGCGGAGAGCAACCTCCAGATCTCGTATGCCTCAGACAACATCCAGATCTCGGACACTTAGGGCAACATCCAGATCTCGCACACCTCGGGCAACGTCCAGATCTCGCACACCCCGGGCATCATCCAGATCTCCAGCAGATACTGGCACCCATACAGCATCGTCTTCCAAGGCACCCTACAAAGCAGCGACCAAGAACCTGTACGTCACTCCGAGGATGCCTACCAAGAACCTCCAATACTATGCGGTCGATTGGGAGTCATTCGAGGTTCAGCAGTACCCCACTCACGACAACATGAAACAGTACGTGGAGGCACTATGCTCCTCCGCCAGATTCAGAATCACAGGAGGAGTACTACTTGAACATGATCTTGCATGGGACAGAGGCGGCGACTCCACCCCGGAAACCATGCGCAGGTACTATTTCCTGCAGTCCCAGGACGTGGACCCGCCGCTGCCCACCAAATCTGAGAGGATACTCTCTTGGAGCCACGCCACCGACGTCGGCGCTCTCTGGAACATGCTCAAGAACAGAGACATGCTGCCCATGAATGCACACGGTGTGGAACAGTTCGGGTGTAACATCGTTTACGCCTTGGGACATGAAGTCAGCGGCTCTGAAATCGATGAGTACAACATCAGCAGAGTTATATGCAGCCCACAGCGCGAAGAATTTGGCGGGCATCGTCGTCAATGGTAAGGCGTGGGGATCATTGAAGAAACATCTCGGAGGGTCAGTCAGAACAAGATGAGGTGCTCAAAGATGCGAATGGGAAAGCTTTTGTATAAGCAGGAACAGGTAGTGTTTCAATTCCATTGCATTCGACCAATTGGCCCTACCTCTGTCGACTGCGCAAACGCTCATCACGCAGTACCAGAGAACAGCCAACATTGCTCCTCGGGGACGACACCTTTTGATGTAACAGTGCTCGACTCCAGCATTCCCATTCAGCAGACAATGCAAAAAGAGCCCTACGTGACAATTGAAGCATCAGTGTTTTCCCACGGTGTATGTACTTCACACGTTGCTTTAAACACTGTACGCCTACATGCATGACTCAAGCTTTGCTGTTTCGTTCTTTTTGACCTTAAGCCGCCCCATACGTTAGCAACTGGGCTCGCAGTGGAGTGATTCGTGGTCACAGAGTTCGTCGTGGTGGCAAAATCAACAACAGCAACAATCAGAAGGACCTAGCGGATGGAATTTGCCCCCACCACCCGCAATGCCTTCGCCAACGCCTCGGCCAGCTCCTACAACGTGGCCTCCTTGGCCCCCGCCGACCACAAGCCACATACGTTGCGCCCCTGGTGGATGAGTTCCTCCAGAGCATCAAGCCGTGGGCCCAGGTCAAGAACTACGCCATCAAGAACTATGAGCACGATAACCTCGCCACCCAACGAATGCAAAAACTCGAAGAAGAAGCAGCAAAATACAAGCAACGACTTCGAAGCGCAGGCATACAAGTCACACCCAAGAAGAAGGAGTTGCCCATCCAGGACGGCAGCCCAGAAGCGGCGTCGTCATCAAATCAGGGACCGCAAGGAGGAGTGCCAGCCCTACAGCCCCTGCAGCCCAGTCAAGATCCCCCGCAAAAGCGACGTCGTCTCCAGCGAGGGGACGCCAAGAAGAGCTACCAGCAGATGATCGAGGAGCCCTTCAACGTCATCAAGAAAAGTGGTCAGGATCCACCAGTCAGCATGACCTCCCTCAAGACATGGACTACCAACATCAAGCAGAACCTCCCTGCGGACAAACAGACGGCCAGGGACAACCACATGCAGCAGGTGCAAAACATCCTCGAGGAAGGCAAGTTCACGAAAGCCCAACCCCAGGAGATGGCTACGAGATGGGGATTGCCGATCTCGCTGATTACAACCTCGGCAGCCACACCCAAGACACTGCAGCAGTTAGTCTCTGCCGTGACATTCTTGGCTGTATGACGCACAAGAAATCCTCAGAGATCGACTACCCCATCGCGACAGCCTACAAATCTTCCAGCAGCTACAACTAGTGGTAGAACGGGCACAACTTTTTCTTCTGTTTGCGCCCGCTATTAATAAAGAAATTTTGATGTGGCTTGTAGGACTTTTACACCTAGTCTTTATCTTTCATCGAACGCGGCAATCAGCTGCAGTGCAGCAACTCAGAGAACGACTTCGCAGAAAAGGAGCCGTGCCAGAGCTGTACACTTTCACCAAGTTCACTCAGCCCTGTGCAGTGTATCTGAAAATGAAGTTCCCGAAGCTCAACAGCGCAGGNAGAACGACTTCGCAGAAAAGGAGCCGTGCCAGAGCTGTACACTTTCACCAAGTTCACTCAGCCCTGTGCAGTGTATCTGAAAATGAAGTTCCCGAAGCTCAACAGCGCAGGATACGCGGAGACTGGTAAAGATGTGTCGTTTTGTTACATCGGCTCCACCAACATCACCGTCGCCAAAAGGGAGTACAACCGAGTGGCAAAACTCCGTCAGCTACAGCAGCTAAGACTCCCGAAGACCGAAATTGCCATGCGGAACTGGAACGACTCTCAGAATTACGAGCACTTCAGCACCGTGCTCCTGTCGCAACATCAGGAGTATATTGACGCCTGGGCTGAAGAACATTGTCTCATACAACAATGGCAGCCCAGGCTGAACTACCCCTTTGTCACAGAGGAGCTCGTCAAGAAGGCTCATGGTCTCGCTCCTAAGCGGCAACAACCTCATGCACAGCGCCCACCGGACACACTAGCCAGGCAATTATTTCAAGAAGTTGCGCCGACGCATCCAGGGACAAAGCTGACCCCTTCTCAACGTTCTACCCAAGCAAGCGCAATTCTGGAAGATGCTCTATGCCACTCTATGCCATCTCGAGTGACACCAGGCAAGAGTACGACGCATCTCGAGAGCCCAGAAGTGGAAAGCATGACAACGAGACAGTCACCCTATTGTACCGGCTCGCCAACCACATGGAACAGCCGTGGCGATCAAAAGCTGGGGCCAGACTTAAACTTGTGCTTAAGTTCAGGAACGCCTCAGTGCCTAGGTTTAACAAACCCCTCAAACTGTCCTGCCTTGCCCACACGCAATTCAAGACCAACGTGCAAAAATTCCTTGCCGATCTCACTCGTCAGCGTCGACATGTTCTTGTGCCGTACCGTCTACCGACCAAGACGGTCCAAGAGATGCCGCACCAAGCGCTCAGCAAGGCATCATGGAACCACAAGCGGACCATCACCGACCTCGGTCGAGATTCGAAAGTCCAGACATGTCAATGCCAGGAGTTCGCAAAAAAGCACCCTCGAGTACAACTACACCAAGGCCATGTCGTCACAGGCTTAGAAACCCTCAGCCTGCCGAAGTCTCACGACATTTTCAACAACGTCGGAGCCGGCAATGCCTTCTTCCCTTCCAAGCGCAAACTCAAGCAGGAGCACTTGGATCAGTTCCAGGCATGGATCAAGCACCACCAATGTCCTCTTGATCAACGTATTTTGGACGAATTTGAGCAGTTCTTCGACAAAGAATGGCTACTACATCGACAACAACTTGAAAAAGATCCAAGATTGACGCATAGGTTGGTCAAGCACATCATCTCTATTATTCCGAAGAATTACATCATCCACAACGAAGATCACGCCAACGCTCACCTTATGACCTATTGTCCCAACATTTACAACCAGGCGGCGTACAACACCTGGATGGATTCAAAGACCTTCCGCATGCTCGACAAAAGCGTCCAGGACATCAAGGATGACGTGCAAAACAACACACCCGCGGAGGTGTCCAAGCACTACAAGAAGCTTATGGCCTATGACAAGCCACTCCCGTATGGCTACATAATGATGAAGAGGAAGAATGGAACAAAGGCAGAACGATCATTGCCTACGCCAACACCTGCGTTGGAAAGCTCCTCAAAGTTGCAGCCTTAGCCTTGCAGCAATTCTCAAGGTAACCTGGCCCAGCCACTTCGGCAACGTCAGCACCCCGGAACTTTGGGCGGAGATTCACCGCTTCCTACACAACAACGAACACCTACATCCCGAAAGACGCCTTCGCTTTCTCAATCACGATTTGGTCGGTTTCTTTAATTGCATCCATTTTCTAACTTCAGAATTCCTCGACAACAACAATCGCGTCATCGTTGTGGACCCACGCAACAAGATCAGCCCCGTATGAGCACATTCCGGCCATCATCCAGTTCAGCTTTGACGCCTGCACGTTCACGGCCATCGGGGAGATATTAGCCCCATTCTGTCCACGTGCGCCATAGCAGCAGCCGAGATCACTTGGCTACGTATGTACGGACAGTTCGTCAGCAGCGCTCACCTTGCAGATCAATTGTGGACCCGCAGATACGTGGACAACCGCGCCATCCTCGTTGACGAAGAAGAACTACAACGCAACCCCCATGTACAGCAGCTCGCCTCGTTGCACTTCTACAAGAAGCCGGTGAAAAACTGCGACGATTTCCTCGGCTTCAACATCAATGCAAACAACCGCCAGGTCACCTACAACTTGCGCCCCGAAGCATGGAGATACAGATTGCCACAGTCGGCCGGGTCTATGCGACTTCGACTCAGTGGGTATCATAGCAGAAAGCGCAACACCTGACAAGACTAATCGCACCTGAGGCAAGTTTTGTGTTTTAGGTTGTTGGAGTGCTTCTTTTCGCATGCTTGCTCGGTTTGGCTAAGTGCTCTAAGTTTAGCAGCATGGCACCGAAGCGTGCGGTGAAGCGGAAGCTGGCAGATGCAACAACAGATGACCCCGTTCTCACTGACATTGACACAGACTCAGAGACGGAGGACCTCCAAGTTCGACTTCCACATGGGATTCCGTTAGACACCCTGCCACCCAGTGTCAGTCCGGCCGTTGACCAACCTGTCGAACAAGAATGCCAACGACAACGAAGAGAACAATACATAGAGATGAGCATCTTTCCCTGGATGTCACGGCAGCTCGACTCCGACTACCTCCGCGCTTCAGCACTATCACGCAAGGGCCTCGTCACCAGAGCATTTACGGTGGGCACATTCTACCACGCCGGCACTATTGGAGTCAGGACCAACACCACCAAGTACCCCTGGTCAGCAGCCTTACTGGCACACATGGTCAGAGCCTGTACCCATCCCATACGCCATTTACGGCCGTATCCCTGCTCTGCAATGTGCACATGAGGACCCACAGGGACAAGTACAACATGCAAGACACCCTCACAAGGACCAGATCTGTCACCAGGAGGCCAGCACAGAGGACGCAAACATGTAGTAGTCAAGCTGCCAGGCATCGAGTTTAGCCCCTTCACCCAGCACGGCGCCTGCCCTTGGAAGTCAGACCGCATTGTGCTCTCAGCGCACACTACGCACAAAGCAGACGAGATCTCCAACAAACACAAGATCTTCCTTAGAGCACTTGGGTTTAATTTGCAACATCTCAGCAGAAGATGAGAAGCGAGCAGCGCTTGCGCGTGAAAAAAGTCTACAAGATCTATAGCAGCCACTATGCAGCGACTTGCTAAAGAGCCCCCTAGGGGGGGGCAAATTTGAAGTGGGGTAGGAAAGGGAACAGGGCTAATTAGCCCTGCTTCGACCTCCTGGAGGTAGATCTCCATGACTCGCCCAGAAAGCCAACGACCACGACGACGAACCAACTCAGCATTCTCTCTCTAAAAGAGGACCATTGCTATCCTGAAGGCCGAGGCGAGCTTGGATAGTCCGGAAGCGGCGACGAAGCACTCCATCAGAGAAGGGCCACAGCTTGGCTGAAGGTGGTAGGGGGCCCAAGATAGCACAAAGAAGAGCAATTATATCCCTTGGGTCAATCCTTGCACACTGGTGGCGGGCTGCTCTCCCTCTCGTTTTTGGCGACCTAATCTGCAAAAGAGCGTGATCGAATCCCGGGGCAGCGTCGTCCGGAAGAATAAGATCAGCTCGTGTAGCATTCAAGGATTCGCCAATACGAAGAAGCCCCGCCCAGGTCATTCCAAAAATTTCTTCTTCGACGGCCCAGCCCCAGAGCAGGGCGACACTCAAGATAGCCAGCATGCTCTTGGGCATGGCCTTGTGGTGAGTCGAGGGCTCCTCGGTAAGCCAATAAATACAGTCCATACGCGACCAAAGCTTCAGAAATCTGCTCGATCTGGTCAAAAGGCACAGCAATCAAAGAATCCAGGTTCCGGCCCTGGGTGTCGAAAAGCCACGACGAGAAGGCCGAGGCAAGCTTGGCCCGTGGCAGGTCGCAGCTTGCAGAAAAAGGCCGGCTCGGCGAGAGGCGCGCTCCGTGTCTGCAAGGGTCATCGGTGCAGGGGCGGCCAAGGAAAACCCTGAAGACACTGAAGGACAGCCACCAACCCTCACCAGGGAAGCCCAGGGAGGAGTCGAAGTCAAGGGTAATCCAGGCTCAACCCGGGGGAGCCGTAACAGGCAAGAAAGCCAAAGGAGAAAAGTCCAATAGGAAAAGGACGGCGCGAGCGCTGAAAGGCTCGAGGAGGGCCCAGGATAGGCCACGAGGTGGTGAGGCAACCCACAAAGGAAAGGGCAGAACCAAGGCCAAGAAGGCCAACCAAAGGGATGAGCCCAAGCAGGGGGCCATCACCGGGAAAGCCCAGGGTTGAATCGAAGTCCAAAGGGCAGAAGGGGCCGGTATCAAGAAGAGGCGCAAACCGACGGGAAAGTGTAGAGAGAAAGGACTCGGAAGAGCCGACGCGAGCAACAAGAACGACAAGGAAAAGCCGGGCCCACGACGCGAGGAGGCGTCGAAGGCGGAGCCTGCCGAGAGAATGCACGACAGGTAGAGGCAGATGCTGGTGAAGCGCGACGCCAGAAGACGCGCTGGTCGGATCATCGGCAATGTTGAGCCTCGTGGGTGCAAAGCCAAAGGTGGGGTGAGCTCGAACCCAATCTGGTGAGCAGCGGCACGCCTAAGTCCAGGCTGGAGGGCAAGGGAGGTGGACCTGCCCTTAGCAGAAGAAGCCTTTGCAACGGAGCTGTCAACAAGAGCGGTGAACCGGCTGCGAGGGTGTGTGATGGCGAGGTCCNGCCTTTGCAACGGAGCTGTCAACAAGAGCGGTGAACCGGCTGCGAGGGTGTGTGATGGCGAGGTCCCTCTCAAGAATGCCAATGGTCCCGAGCTCGAGGGTGTTGATGTGGGATTTTCCCCGCCAGGGCACAACCCGATCGACGCGCCAGTTGTGGACGTGAGGGCTCGCCGTACATACACCGATCAAGGCAACCCTCTGTGATCCCAGGCCGATTGCACAGAAGAGCCCAAGCTCGAGACAGACAGATCGGCAGGCCCCTGGGCACAAGCAAAAGGCATGGCACAGCTAGAGCAGGGAGCGGACCCGGCCTGCCTTCAACACAGAATGCAGCCAAACCTGGAAATCAGGGGACGTGAGATCAAAATGCTCGGAGGTCCGAGTGTTAATGCAGGGCCCGACCTGAAGACCATGAGAGCGGGCACTCCGAAGGAAGGAATCGGAGGGCCTCCCAAGAGGCAGAACATCGATGCAGAAGGGGAGCCGGGGGCTCCGCATCAAGGCGGGTGTCAAGTCGGGAGTAGCCAGGGTCTGCACTCAGCCACACACTCCTGGGAGTAGAGGCAAGCACCTCAGCAGAGCAATAGGCACCGAGGCTCAAGGAGGCATCAGTGGCAAAGATCTTCCCAAGCAAAGAAAGGACGAGGGCGCTGGCCAACACAAGCTCCTGCGCAAGACCCCTAGTTTGGGGGAGAGCAGTCTGCTGGGAAGACGCCCCCGAGGTGGCACCCTGAGCAGTACGAAAAACCTCAGAAAAGATCACCATCAAGCACCTGCGGTAGAGGGCAACGGAGACCCAAGCACCGGCAAGCCTGGCGCACAAGGTGGCAGAGGTAACTGGCAGGGCCGCCGACCGGAGGCTGAGGGAAGCAAGGGAAATGCGCCGAAAATGTCCTTCTGAAGGGGAACCCTCAACACCTTCAGTAAGGTAAGCGTGCTGGGCGCGGCCACGGAGGCAAGCAGCAACACAATCACCCCGAGAGGTTCCCACAGGGACAGTGCTGATGCAGACGAAGTCGTGGATGACGAGTGCCTGGAAGTCGGGGCCTAGAGGAGGGGGCTCCTTGTTCAGGAGGCAGAGCTCAGGCCGAATGGCCCCGAAGAAGCCGAGCATCTGGCGATGGCTCTCAAGGGCAAATTCAACACCGTGGTGGTCACCCTGGAATAAGCTCGCAAAGGTCGGGGTGTAAACCTCGGTCGGGGTAAGAACGGAGCGAGGCTCAGCGAGGGAGCCAGCCCCAACGCCACGGGCAGTGAGCTCGCAGCCAAGATAGGAAAACGGAAGACAATTCGTAGCAGAACGGGCCCTGGAGACCTTGATGTCCTTAAAAGCGTTAAAGACACGAGCCCAGGAGCCTGGGTCCGAGCGTCCCTTCTCAAGACGGAGAAGGCCCTTTGCATCCCACAGGGCAGCGAGCTCAAGGTTTTCGCCACGGTCCTCGCCGAGGAAAGAAGGCGAGAGGCTGGGGTCAGGGTCAAAACCATGAGACAAGATAGCCGGCTCGACGTAAGGAAGCCAGAGCGGGCCCTCGAGCCACAGACTCATATCCCACTTCCCCTCACCAAACAGCCGGAGCCTGGAGGTGTCAAGCGAGCGGTAGGGATGAAGCTGGGGAAGCGCAGGGGAGGGCTCAATAGCAGGGACACAAGCGGCTGAGGGAGCCTCGGCAGAGCAGGAGCCTCCAGGTCCAAAGTTAGCTTGAGAGGCAAAGCTCTCGAGCTCAAGCAGCCTGGCAATGAATTCGCAACCGGAGCGGCCGGGGGGCAAGGGGAAGTCCCCAGGTCGATCACACGCCTGAATAAGCTTCAGCATCCGTTGGTAGGCCTGCCGCTGGTGGGCGTTCGGCAGCCTCCACAGCAGGTGCAAGGGTGGTCGGCGAAATCCATCATGGATGAAGTTAAGGGCGAACACAACCACACAGAGCAGAGCCGCTGGTAGAGGCGACGCCGGCAGGCACGAGGAAGCCGTGGGCCACTGCCCTGGAAGAGGCCCAAGTAGGGCAAGGGCAGAGGAAAAGTGGCGGAAGGAGGGGCAACACCCCTCCGCTCAAGTCCAGCGAGGCAGGGAGGCAGCAAAACCTGCAAAAGTGATCGTAGTGCAAAGTGTGTCTTTGACGTGTGCTGTAGACGGTGCCTCCGGCTGGCCTTGAAACCTTGAAACACTGGCGCCTGGAGAACCAAACTTTTCAGCGGAGGGCCTTTTACAGTTGACGGCAGAGGCAGGAGAAGGAGCTAGGCCTGGGGGTCCTTCTTCGGCTTTCGAGGAGGGCGCTTTGGCCTTGCTGGGGCGTCGCCGTCGGGCTGCGGATCGGACCCAGCTGCTGCTCTGGATCACCTCCATCTCTTTTACGTACCCCAGAACAACTGTCATCCAGCGCTGGCTTGCAAGAGGGCGGTCCGGTTGGCATACATCCCTGCCGGCGGCTCCTCCAGCCAAGCGAGCTGATAAGCCAGGTCCATGCGACCCCCATCGAGGCTGGCCTGCTCCAACGAGACAGCCAGCAACGCCAGGTGGTCCTGAGCAAGCTCGAGCCTCCCCGCCTGCATGGCATCCATGGCCATGGCCACCTGGACGGCGATCAGAGCGAGATCTCTCGTCTGGCCAAACCCCCCGAACTGCTCGAAATAGCGGCTAAGACAGATACCGCGGGGTCGCTCGAGTGGGTGGCAGCCGGGGAGATTCTTCTGGCCATGTTTCCCAGAACGGCCGCGTAGAAGCTGCCCTTGCCGGCGGCAAGCTCCTCCTGAAGCTTTGCTCTCTGAGCCGCCCTCCGGGAGGAAACCGAGCTCTGTCCGAAGTCGAGGACTGGGTCGGTATTTGCAATGGCAAGCTGGGCGACTAGCGCCCCCCAGCTCCTCCTGAAGCTCTGCGGCCTCGAGGGCAACTGCGCCAGGAACCGGGCCGGGGGCTTGCAATCTCTGGTGAGGGGGGGCGGCGGCCCAATATAGCAGGAAGGCCCCTTTGCAAGCGACCCTAACAGGCCCAGCGTAAGGAGCACTGGGGCTAGCAGCCAGCCTGACCACCGCCTTGGCAGAGACGATCACCTCCACCCTCCCTGCTCTGAGTGCCAAGCTGGAGGATCTAACGAACCCTCTTTGGCCTTGGCGTTTCTGGTAGGGTCGTTCCTTGATAGGCGCAGCCTCGCGCGAGCAGGGGGCACCGGGCCCTCGTTGAGCCTGAGCCTCTCTGCCTCCAGTCCTCAGGCCCTGCTGTCCAGGACCACTTGCAGGCTTCGGCCGGGAGATCTCCTCTCCGCTCCGAGGTTGAGGCTGGTTTCCTCCTTGCCCCGATTTCCTGCTACATCGGGCACGTCTGCTGTCTGGGAGCGCGAGCAGCGCCGCTGAGGCCAGGGTGAGACGAGCCTGGCGTGCTGGCTGTTGGGCTGGCGAGGTCCTCCGAAAAAATTTCCCTTCTCTGGGCTTCGGTTAAGCTTGACCTGCCTTCACTCTCGGGTGTATCCTGTGCTGGGCGGCCCTCAGGTTCAGCCTGCCCTGTTCAGATCGTACCGGGACCTTGCAAGGACCCTGGGTCCCCTCACCAATCATCAGGCAGTTTCCCACGGTTTTCCCGCTATCGCAGCTGGTGTGCCGTGGCCGCTCTGAGGCCCTGAACCATGGCCTGCACGAACCTCGTCGGAGACAGAATGTCCAGGGGCAACGCAGCCATAAAGCCGAGGGCCCGCTTCATTTTTAATGACACTGAGCCTCGAAGGTGCCATCGTCGCCAGGAGACCTGACTCTCCTCGGAGAAAGGTGCAGGCATGGAGGCCGAGGTGGGGCCGTCCTTCCAAGTCCAAGTCGCCGCCTCTCTGCTCACCGAGGAAGGCTTGCAGCGCCAACCTGGAGTGACCGTAGGCTGCCTCATCGTCGAGTTTTGGGGCGACCCCCGCGTTTCTCGCCCGTGGTGCAGCAGGCCTTGGTGTGGGCCCAACGGCCCGAGACCCGCTCCCTGGAGACCTGGGACCTGACACCTGGAACCTGGGCTGTGACCTGGAGGGGAGTCTCGGGCTCAACCCTCGGACAAGCAAGTAGCTGGAACGCAACCCTCGCACAGGGCCCGGAGGCGCAGAGGCTGGGGAGACTCAGGCTCAACCCTTGCAGGAGAGGACAAGGAAGCAGCAAGGGCTTCCGACACGGGCCCGAAGGTGCAGAAGAGAGGTGGCTTCCCCAACCGGACCTACAACCGTAACCTCAAGATTTCCCAACCTAGTAACCAGGCTAACCCTACCAGGAGAAGGCTCACTCGTGAGCATGCACGTAGCCACGCAAACGAAGTGAGGCAGGCCTGCCGTGAAGGAGAGCTGGGCGGAGACCCCAGATGAAGAAATCCAAGACGGAAGCCGAGCACGCCAGAGATCAGGCCCAGAAGGAAAGAGAGGGCAAGGCTCGTGAGGGAGGTCGGGCGGCAATGGATAGGGCAACCCAAACCCCACAAGTTAGAGCCAAGGCCTTCCTTAACCAAACTCAAAACCCGGAGGGCATCCATCAAGCTTGAGCGAAGGCAACAGAATCACAGCTCGAAGCTTATCTGTCAATCAACTGTCGCCGTTCTCTAGACAATTGGCTTACAAGTTGGCGCAAATCACTGATGGTGCCGCAAGAGCGATTGCTCGCAATGAGGACGCGGAGAATGGATTCGAGATTTGGCGCAGACTGCACAAGCAATTTGCACCGCCGGAGAGAGCGAGATCGACGATTTTTTTGAATGAGATCATTGCGTCTCGCTTGAGAAATGACCACTTGGAGGGTGATCTGAATGAGTTTATCATACTTGAGAACCAACATTTGAAGACGGCTGGCAGGCCAGTAAAGCGCTGGAGATCATATACAACTACATTAAAGGCAGACATCTGACTGTGCCGAGTGGTAGGACTGACTACCAAGGAAAGGACGACGGACAGGGAAAGGACACAGAGGAGGCAAAGGAATGTACCAGAGGAAAAGAAAATAATACAAGGGCAAAGGAATGTACAAAAGCAAAGGAAAAGGAAACAGCAAAGGATTCAAAGGAAAAGGAGTGAAAGGAAAAGAAAAAGGCCAAGGATGATCTCTGCGTGGCGATCCAAGCCACTGGAGCAGGGAATGCCCTAAAAGAACAGGTCAAATGTCAGCGGTGACTGAAAATGAAAATCAGCAAGGAAATGGCAACGAATGGGGTGACGAATGGAATCTGTGCAAAGCGGAGGACACTGCTTAACTCTCGGTCACAAAGCCCTGGGGAACCAATCGTAGATCGAGGCGATGCACAAGCAAAAGCAAGAGCACGAGAATCGATCAGAGTTGATGCTCTTAGGTTAACTGCACAGCTAAGAGGCAGCACGGTACTACACTAAGTACACGCGGACCTTTTGCTGGATCTTGGCAAGCCAGATCTTGAGCAGTCAAGCTGCGAGCGTGAAACAAAGTTGGCATGAAACCTCACAAGAGCACAAGGTGTACGTGTACACGAGTCGGTGACAATCACCCCCCCCTTCGACGCGAGCTCACGCGTGAGAAGAGCGGAATTAAAAAGTGTCAAACCAGACTCTGGTCGTACATCGAGCCACGCCTCTTTCAGTTCTTTCAAAGCTTAATGCAAAGAGACCATAGACGTGGGTCGACTCTTGTGCCTTGATCATGCCTATGTTCCACCCTGTACAATCGCAGCCTTTAGCCGTAGGCTCATAGCGAAGTGCCTTTAATCGTTAGGCAAATCGGATGAACCCTCAATGATCGCTGGTTGTAAGACATAGAATCGATGCGCCCAGAACGGCAGCTCGGCAGCATCGGGTGTCAGTGAAACGAGAGAGACACACGAGGAAATTCCATGGCTAGCAATTGCACCCCCGGTGGGTCTTCTCAGCTTCCGTGCAGGCAAAGGATTGCTGAGGAAGCAGCGGAAGTCGCATCAACGCTCGACTTCACCATCAGATTCTGCCTAACCACCGACGGTACTGTTTTGTCAAGGTGGTCGAGTAACAACCGGATCCGCTGAGTGATGACGCCACACACGTCGCCCCGTACAAGGTACGGTCGCGCTACCTACGATTTGTGGGGCTACGTGTGCGGTCGCCTTTAGATCGCCTTGGCTGGCCGCCGCCATACCTTCCTCCTCCTTTGTCGCCCTTTCCTTTCCCTTCATGGGATTTTCCTTTTCCTTTATCGGGGCGACCCTTTGCCTCCAGATGTACCCCCGAAAGACGGATAGATTCGCTCTGTAGGGGCCGCAGAGGTGGCGCTGGGAGAAGAAGCACCTCCTATCATCGACAACGCTAATCCCAGCCGCAGCCATCATGTCATGCTGATCAGGGTTTGCACCATGATATGATGATGGATGCTGCCTGATGTCTGACGACCGGGAGGGTATTAGGCTCGTGGCGCATTTGATAAAGCTGTTCGATTGCCGGGTTCCCAAGATCATCGGAGGGAACCTTGTGCTTCATTCTCAGCACACGAGGCATGCGCATCGCATCGGAGAACTGCGTTCGCCCCCCGTAACGATAAGCATCTCACCCTTTGCGTGAGGGAGCCGGAAACTCTCCCATGTAGTAACACGGCGAGTTCGTGGCCGTTCGGTGGGGGCATCTCACGGGACGGCGGAGGCACATGAACTGCCTCATAGCCACCCAAGGGTTCGCGCGCGCTTCGCGATCTTTGCTGTCCGCGGGAGCGCTGCTGCCTCCATTCCCCAGCATCAAGCTCATTGTCATCATCGTTCTGAGGATCGAAAGCATCATCCTGGTGATCAACATGACGATCGCCGATCGCCACGTCTACATTCGACCTTGCCCGTTGGCCGAGGCGTCTGGATCTCCGTAAGATCATCGGGACCCTTCAGCAGAACCTCGGGCAGTGCTGCAAAGATATCCTTCTTCATTTTCATGAAGGCAGGATCAATGGATCTACGTCGTGGAATCTTATCCTCCACGCTCTTCACCGTGCACTAGCCCAATCTAGCTCACCACCATCCCCAGCATTCTGGGATGCGAGGACCCTACATAAGTGTAACCAACAAAATGGAACCTAAAAATTCGGAGGAAGGGTCGTCGGGACCTCTGTGGGCACCACGGTTAGCTGGGAATCACTTTCCCCATCGCTGCTATGCGACATAGCAGTCACAGCTGACAGCCACTGCTGCGACTTTTGTGCCCTGCTTGCCCAGCGATGTGCGCGCGGCGGTTGAGCAACTTGCTCAGGCTTTCTCGGCCATCCTGCAGACGGCCATCTTCCTCGAGAAGTCCTATATCCCTCGGAAGGCATGGTACTATATGTTTCTTGGCCGGCCGACCGCTCGAGCGTGGGATTGAGTGGTGTTTCTGCCTTGTTCTGTGAGAGTGCCCTGGCGTGGGAGCTGTGCCAACTGGTGCCCGATAGCTCTCCTGCTTCGCAGGCGAGCTATCTGGAGTTACTTTTGACTTCAGTGGTGCCTTAGTTTGGGCAGCTGCGCGGCCCGTTCACACTACCCTCGCAGGACGTTACGGGGCAAAAAGACAGAGCTGCGTTGAAGCTTGACAGATAAGCTTCCAGCTGTGATTCTGTTGCCTGCGCTCAAGCTCCCACCCGACCCGCCCGTCGCCGGCCAACTGGTGCCCGATAGCTCTCCTGCTTCGCAGGCGAGCTATCTGGAGTTACTTTTAACTTCAGTGGTGCCTTAGTTTGGGCAGCTGCGCGGCCCGTTCACACTACCCTCGCAGGACGTTACGGGGCAAAAAGACAGAGCTGCGTTGAAGCTTATTTTGTGTCTGATTGCACATCAAACGCCCCACACAGATCATCATCGACCATTCGGCGTTATTCGGTTGGATCCTTCGACATCATCCATCATCAATTTCGCCAGTGGCTTGTACAGTCCTACATATCGCTTCAGCTGCCACGACCAATCTTCCCATTTCTCCAGCTTTCCAGGGTACACTGGTGGCGGGAACAGTTTGATCTCTCCGTCAATCCGTTTGGTTCCGAAATCCATTCTCGCAGTCCTTGATTCCAGAGCCGAAGCTCCGGTACCAGCAAAACTTAACAGTACAATCTATCCATAGCAATCACTTTCCCTGCAGTCACACACTCAAGCAGACATTCCTTTGTGACGTCAGCCGATCTGTCCAGTCTTTGAACCAATGCCATTCGGCATCAGAGCATTGGATAATGCATCAAGTTCATTTATTGCATCATTGGGCTCATGTCTTTTGACAGCGTGAGTTAGTGAGTGAGTGTGTGAATGAGTGGGTGAGTGAGTGAGTGAATGAGTTGGTGAGTGCCTGAGTGAGTGAGTGTGTGTGTGTACATAGATGCGTACGTACATGCTTTCATGCATGCCTGCGTCCGCACTGGCCGCTTCCCACAAGGGCCCCGCCATCCTCGGCGAACTGGTCATCGACGCAGGTCCAGCTGCAGTGAGGATTATGTGACCACGTTACACCGCATCCAAGCTTCGGCCGTTTGCGTAAAGATCTTCTGCGAAGTTTCTTTCAAAGTGGGAGACTCGCGGTGGCGACGTTGGCCCTAAGCTGACACGCCCATTCACCTTCCTTGGCTCTCCATCAGTACTTGATTTGGGCACCACAGGTTGCATGCAACTTTGATGGTGACGGTTACATGGCAGGAGGATACGTCGGGAGCATGATAGCCAACAACATGCAACAACCCGCGCACTGGTACGAAGCAGTGTGGCACGATGTTGCGCGTGCACCGTCAGGCCTCTCCGCTGCCCTCACCGCCACCTCCACCGCCTCCCCCGATGCAGCCCCATGGCAAGCAGTATTCTTCGAGTTCGTGATGCGCAAGCATGCTCGAGGTCTGGCTCCGGAGACAGCTCTAGCTACCTCCACTCCCCGGGTTTTGGGCGGGGCCCCCGGGCGCTTGCCGCTTCGTTGCGAACTGCCCTTCAGCGATTGTCGGCCAAGGGCGCCTCGCTCAACGGCGTACACAGCGACGGAGGCGGCTCACTCTACAGGCGAAGCGGGCTCACAGCCTGTGGCCTGTTGTGGTGAGAGGCGACGCCACGGCAACCCGGAGACGGAACTCCCACCGTGGATGGAGGCGATGCTTTTGGAGCGCTATCCTTGCAGCATCTGGCAACGATCACATCAATCTTGCTTCTTGAAAGAGGATAGAGCTTGTTGGAGGGAAGTTGAGGCTTCAAATGTCAGTCCAGATTCTCGGATATGGAGTTGCAGATATCCCGAGCTACCATGGGAGCTCGGGTGTTGATTTCAAGATGTTGTTGCCGGCAGGGCCATACTTGAGTGAAGCTTGTAGAATGCTTTTTGTGTGCCCTGTCCTGCAGGCTGGACGCCTCAACTGTACGGTGCTTCCACCCCCACGGTGATGCCGACGGACTCGGTGCCAACGGCTACTCAGACGGCCACCCACACGGCGACTCAGACTTCAGTGGCGACAGCCACGCTGCAGAGCACAGAGGCTGCCGACAACGGGGAGTTTTTCGATACATGAGCTTTGCTACGCATTGGTATGTAGCGGCCGATGCGGGGAGGCTACGACGGCCACATTGCCCGGCACGAGCAGCGTGCCAGCGGAGCGTGTGGCCCAAGGCCGCGCCGACATGCAGAATGCAGGATAGGGCGATAGACGCTGTGGCTCTCAGCCGCTTCTGGAGGCTTTCCGCTTCCGGAAGAAGTACCCACGGTAGCAGATGACACAGAGGCCCTGGAGGCTCGGCTCGCGGCGGCTCGCGGCGGCTCTCGGCGGCTCGCGGCCAGAGAGTGTCGCTTTGAACGACTGCTTCCTGCAGGTGAAGGAGTCTCACAGCCAGAGCCTGAGCCGGGTCGCAAGTGAGGTCTTGGTGCTGGCTAGGCGGCTAGCCAAGGTGGGCTGATGAGCGATGCCAAGAAGGTGCGCCAAGCGGCAAGTTGCATGCCATAGCTTCATAGCTTCGCGTGTGGTGCCCGGTGTCCGGCCGTGCACGCCAGTCGCTGGCCCCCAAGAACTGGTGTAGGGCACGTGTAGCTGGGAAAGTCACATCACAGAAGGAAACGGAAAAGTCCACCCTTTCAGTGCCATAGCCATGGCGGTCGTAGATGATGCCCTGAGCGGAGGGAGCCCATGGCCAGAGCCTGAAAGCCTCCAAAGGAAGGAGGCCTGGGGTGTCAGCTCAGAGCTCAGCAGAGCTCAGCAGAGCTCAGGTGGCTTCCCTACTGCGCCATGCTGGTGATGCTCGAGGCCTTCGGTGGCAGCGGATGCAGCGGTAGCATTTGCAATGCTATGTTTCTCCTGAAGTGCCAGTTTGCCCTCTTGGCCCTCTGGTTCCTGGTCTCTTCGGCTCAGAAGATGTGGAGCAACAGCAGAAGGACGGAGGTCGGCATTGTGTCAGCCCAGGTTCTGGGTCGCACAGGCTGCTGTGCTTGCTGCTTGCCGCAGGTGCAGCAGGAAAGCTTGGACAGCGAGCCAGTGCCTGGCAGTGAGTCCGGGCACTTGCTCGTGGCCAACGCGGCACCTTGCGGCCCGCGGGGGAAATGGGCACGTGCGGAGCTCAGAAGTTCAGAGCATGACTGCAGCTCTAGGACTCTAGGGAGAGGAGGGGCTCAGAACCCTGGCGTCTGGCCCAGCTTCCTACTCCACAGAGCCCACGGAGTTCGACAGCGGCATCTGCTACGGATCCTGGCTTTGCCGGTGTCTTACCGGCTCAGTAAGCCCAGGGCTGGGTTCTCTGCCTCCTGTCGAGGCATTCACAAGCCGACAGCAGCCAGGATCTCAGTTTTCCAAGATCCGTCGTGTCGGCTGCAAGAACCCAGGATGCCGAGCGAATGAAGGCTGGAGACTATCCGTTTGCTGATCATCTGCATACCAGGAGTGCCTCTCCGAAATCCTCTCAGTTGTGTAGGCATCGAGGATGTGTGCGGATCTAATGCTGTCAGGATCGAAGCTCTAAACATGCTCTAGACATCCGTGTGGAGATAAACCCCGACTGAAACCGGCATCTCAGCATCTCCATGTTCTTCAGCCCCTTTAGACGACGTCCTCTGGAACTCGCAGGAAGCGACTCTGGGAGTTCCGGTTGCAGCTGAAGTTCCGAGAGTCTGCCAGAACCCAAGACAGGAAAGTTTGGGTCCAGCAGCCGAGCAGGGCTGCCTGCAGAGCCTGCAGAGCACACAAGGTTGCAGCCGGGAACGTTTTCTTCGGTTGCGAGCAGGATCGGTATTATCATGTCGGCACAGCCAGGGCCTCAAACATGTGGAAGTTCATCTCCATACTTCTTTGCCCTGCCTTGAAGGGGTCCGAGTTGTCATGTTGTTCTGAGTCGTCCGATGTAGTAGCAATGATACAGAGACATTCGCCTGAGCATGTAGAGGACAAGTAGACAGGCGAAGGCCCACACAGCCACCCGAACTTTGCAGAACATGCCCAGTAAAGTTCGTGCCCATCGCACCGGAAATAGTTCCACTCCTTTCAAGGTCGCAACCAAAATCTTGTAATCAGAACCACTTGAATTCTTTTTCGTGGCTTCTGGACCGCTACCACGAATTCCAGAGCGTGGTAGCTTCTCCTTTCAAGTCGTCCGTAAAGGACAAGCATAAACTCACCCGGCCGCCATCACAGTCGAAAGGCATGAGGCGCTTGGAGCCTTTTACTTTGATCTTGCACGCACCTAAGATTGAGCGCTACATCTCCTCTTCGGTTATTGCACTTTTGAGGCCGGACAAACCGCTCGAGTTAGTTTTTGTAAAGTCAGCCAAGACGTCAAATGCAGGAAAGCTTCTGGCGATGCCATGTGGTGCTGGCAAGTTTAAGGATACTTTTTCTTCCCCATGTGTTGAAGACAGTCAAGTTTTTGCTGCATGGGCTTTTGCTGATTCCGTAATGTGGGACCGATACAGCGTCTCAGAGCATGAGGTACCAGACACATGGCGACGACCCCAAGCCAGCATCCTAGAGCCACGGCAACACACCCTTAACTTTCCCTCCAGTCTCCGGTGTTTCAAAAGTTCTTGGCCCCAAAACTAACTTCGAGGTCTGTGCAGGGCGAAGCTGAGCGGCCGACCATTGCCTTTCCGCTTTGGGCCAGGGCCAAAGTGCAGAAGGCTTTGCGCAGGGGCCTACAGGACGAAGAAGTGCAGCGGAAATACGTAACTGTTAGAGATTCCTTTCGCAGTGATCCTGGGATCTGGAGCAAGACTTCGCATCAGGCGGAGCTCCGTACCCAAACCTTAACGCCGACGACTGCTTGACGTGTAGTGCATGTAGTAGGGTCGCGGCTGCAGGCTCGATTCGCCCAAGCACACACGCGGGCGGGGCTGAACCCATGATTGGTAATTACTGTGAGCGAAAGGAAGAAGGCAGCGCGCAGAAGACAGTAGAAGCTGCTGTGGCGCTTGTTTCGACGACTAAATATCGTTCTGGACCTCGAAGACAAGCAAGCTTGTTGCATTTCTTGTAGAAAACAGAACCGCAAATCACAGCTGGCAAGATTGATCTCATGATCAGTCTCATGTTGATAGTGAGCTGCTTGCTCTTGTCGATGATGTTGGTGATGACGGTGATGAGCTGGAGGACAGCTATGTTTATGCAGATCATGACGAGGGCGATGATGGCGACACGACGAAGAAGGATAAACCCAACAAGACGAGCAAGAAGACTGAGAAGAAATACCGGAAAAGGAAGATCAAGGGGCGGTTGACTGTGCGGGTGATGAGCTGCTGCGGCTCATGCTGATGGCGATGATGTTGTTGCTGTTGATCGTGCAGCTGCCGCTGCTGCTGCTGCTGACGCCGATGGAGATGACGATGATGCCGGAGTTGACGCTGTTGTTGATGCTGCTGCTGCCGCTGCGTCGGCGGCGGCTGCTGCTGCTGCTGCTGACGGACATGATGATGATGATGGTGATGACGATGGTGATGACGATGGTGATGATGTTGATGAAGTTGACGATGTTGATGGCTGCTACGACGAGGACGACTAGGACGACCGCAACGAGACAACGACGATGAAGACGAAGACGATGACGGCATCGACACAACGGGGTCGACGCTGCTGCTGATGTTTATGGTGGTGAAGAAAAGATGATGATGGTGATGATGATGATCATGATGCCGATGATGGTAATTTGATTCCGATATAGGAATCCCCGATGACAGTGACCACCTAGACGATGGTCTCGATAGTACTTGACCGAGTACGATGGTTCTTATGACACTGATGAGGGTGATTGTGACGACGATGATGATGACGACGATGCCGATGATGATGATGATGATGATGGTGCCGGTGGTGGTGGTGGTGGTGGTGACATCCAGATGCTGTCGATCGTGACGATGGTTGCTGGGTAGTGGTGGCAGTGGTGGTGGTGGTGGTGGTGGTGGTGGCGGCGGCGGCGGTACCTACATTTTTGGCTGCCGGGTGCATGGCACGGGTACTGTCAGCATCCTCATTATGTTTCGGGAATACCGTGATTCTGATTCTCAGTTCTACGCCAAAGGTATAGGTAGTATTCTCAGGTCATGGACCAACTGATCATCACCGAGGAAGGCGACGAGCCACCCACCCTCAATGCGCGGGCCTTGGGCAGATGACTTCAGACAGTCTGTCCCTCAGCTTCAACAGTCTCGCGGCGCTCATCCCATTCGGCTCAGTTTTAGACCCCGGCTTCCGGAACGGGCCGCCAGGGCACGCACAGGAGTTTGGGAGCTACTGCCCTGCTCGCAAAATGTCAGTTGCCAAGAGCAAGGTCGCCAAGGTCGCTACAGTGGAAGGGAAGGTCCAGAAGATGAAGCTGATGGAATTAGTCCAGCGAACCATCATGTGCAAGTTCTTTCGTGCAGGTGGGCGGGTTGAAACTTTCACATTTCACACATCCCCGGGTTCAATTTTAGCCTGCATCTCTTTGTTTTCGGGACTTTGCACTCTGGTTGGTCTCTGCGTCACAGCACCCTGAGGTCTTTGCAACCGCGGAAACGGCTGTACCTTCGCTCACGACGAAGCGGAGTTGCTGTCGGCTCCCGATTTGTACAAGACGAGTCTTTGCTCAAAGTTCCAGCGGAGTGGCTGTTGCAAGAAGGGCGCAAACTGCAGATATGCGCATGGAACGGAAGAGCTTCGAGAGCTCGGGGCACGTGGTTCGGCCAGCGCCTCCACGGCTTCCTTCGGCGGCGAGGAAGCCGATTCCTCCGGCACAGAGCAGATTTGCCTTCGTGTGAAGAACACCTTCCTAGAGTTCGGCTACAGCGAGAGGCCAGGGCCACCCACCCCCCAAGCTCACCGCCGAAAGCCGACTTCCGAAGCCGGGCCCCCGAACAGTGGCAGGTCTTCCCCAGCCCCTCTCCGGCGATGCGACTCCGAGCCTTGAGACGCAAGGCTGCAGCTTCCTCGGAATGCAACCGGTTTTGAAAGCACCCGCATGGCATGAGTTATTTTGCAGTTTCATTGCACTTCTGTCGTTTTGTGAATCTGGGGTTTGCAGCGAGCACCACTTCATTTTGAAGGCAGTGACTGTTAACAGGAAGCTCCTCGGCCAAGCCTGCTCAGCGTTCACATATGCAGGCTTTTGATCAAACGCATTACGTTTATCATCGGCTCGTGAGTAGTCGCGACACATGTTAGACACCAATGCATCTTGCACATGCAGATACACGATTTTGCATCGCACGCTGGTACATGCATGTGCAGGTTTTCACTATATGTGTACATGCATTTGGAAGGTCCATCTTGTACCCCAGCATGCGGTGTTGGGATTGCCTCGGATTGCACGTGCGCACAGGAAGCGGCACTGATGAGCTGTTGATCTGTTTCAGCCAGCCATAGCTAGCCGACATTTGGCACAGGTTCGGTTCAGCGGAGATCCCCAGTCGAGTTTCACAGGCTGATGTTCACAGCCATAGATTGCAAAGTGATTTCCGTTCATCGTATCGAACAAGATTCGCAAGTCTCGTAGCCACTCCTCCACAAAGCTGTCTCCAAGCTTCTGGAATCGCTCAACCTATAGCCTTTGCGGCATAGGTCAACTGTCTCCTGTCCGCTCTCGATGCCTGAATGTCAGGCCAGCGATGGTCGAGCGCCACCACCATTTGCATCAAATCCAATGAGTATAGCCGCATCACATGCTCGACCGAGTGACCAGAGTGATGCCACTGGCCCTCACGAGTAGGGCGCCTACGACATGTGTTTATGGGCGGAGCTCGCTTGTTCGAAGTTTCCCCTTCAGCTTCATGCGGTTTACAATCAATAAACGCTCCTTGCTTACGGCGTTTGTTGGGCCGCCATGGTCGCTTAAAGACATCAACATTGCGCAAGCTCGAGCCCATGCAAGATCCTTGAACGACACTTTCCACGATGCAGCCGCTGTCAGATGGCGTCGCGGCGTCGGCTCGTTAGGGACCCTTTGACACCTTTTCCTTTGCTAAGTCCAAAGCCCTTCCCAAAATCGGTCCGCTGCCTGACACTGGTGGTCTTGGGAGCCTCTCGAGCGGTCCTGCAAAGTGTCCTGCACTGTCGCACAGGCAGCCACTGGCTTTCTAACCTAAGCTTAGGAGCCCTCCGTCCTACGAATACAAGGCCGAATGTGAGACGCTTGTGCAGAATTTTGAGAACTGCCACCCTCCATGTGTCGGTGCCATGAAGTGTTCCCGAAGATCAGCACAGAGTGCTGTGGAATTCGGCTGGGCTGCACAGACATGATGCAACCGCTTTTGATGCAGTCTGATGCGAAGCAGTTCCGATATGGAGACAAAACGGGGGCTTCAGCCGCTCATGTGCAGTGTGCTGCACTGTGGCACTGTGGCCTAGGACCCAGACTTCTCCTCCTACGGCACGATCCGTGCTTTGGACCGGAAGCGCATGCAGGAGGCACTTGCCTGAAGCACTGCAGCCAGCGCCTGTGTGGCCCTTCGGCAAAGGTGATGCAGGGCCTGGACTTCCAGCCAGGCCGCACCTTCACCTTTGGCCAGGTGCCCAAAAAGTCTCAGGGTCTCAGGGGCCGGGCTGCTCTGAACAGCCGGCCCTGCTTGGCCTTAGGCTTTTGGTGCATTGCTCAGTTCGTCGATGCCGTCGGCTGGAGAGTGCCGGGAGCTCGTCTATGCTGGGTTGAAGGGTTGCTGGGCCTTCGCCTCGAGAAAGCCCCAGCACCAGGCCAGCTCGGGGCGTGATCCCGGAAGTGAAGCTCAACGAAATCGGGACGCACCCGCCTGCTCCCCAGTCTTGAATCCTCTCTCCTCCCCCCGTCAGCCGCCCAGCTCCGAGGCCGATCTACATCACCATGTACCTGCTCTCGAATCGGGATGAATGGAATGCAGAGCTCCCAGCATCGCTCTGCCGTCTCTGCCCTGGGGCGAATCGGGACGCGGCCGAAAGCCGAAAGCCCGCCGGAGGTTCAGGGCACCCGTGACGAGCGTCACCTGGACTCAAGGCCCTGCAGTTCTGGGGTGAAGAGAAAGCGTTGCCATGATCGGATCCAGGAAAATCTACATTTGGCGCGTGGCTGCATGGAGCAGTCCGTGCCTCAAAGAGAGGGCCAAGGCGGCCAAGAGTCTTTGAGCCCGCGAGCAAAGGTTTGTTGCCGCCCACACCGAAGCGCCAGAAGGATCCGAAGCAAAGTCCGGTCCAAGCCCAGTGGCCTAGTCCAGAGACGTAGAATTAGGTTCGAAAACTTGACAAGCTTAAGAAGCTGGACGACGGGGGAAGCGGGTCCACAGAGGAGCTCTTGGCCAGCACCGAGCGCCGCTTTTCCGTCTCCACGCCCAAGGGCGCAGCACTGAGCCTTGGGGAGAACACATAGCATCTGCAGGGAGCAGTCACAAAGCGCTTCGAGACGCCGCAGGCCTCAAGAGAGAACATGCCACCGGAACAGAGTTGTAACCATCCGGATGGGTAGAGGGGTCACTTGTGACTTCTATTTTGTCTCACTTGCGACTTCTATTTTGTCTCGCTAGTGACTTCTCACGTTCTGACCTAGAAAAATCCTGCATTTCCATGGGTTTTGGACTCCCTCCCTCCCTCCCTCCGCATCCTGATACCAAACAAGCCGAAACAGGCGCGCGAGCCGCTTTGGTCAGATGGATGTTGAAGAACTAGCATCGCCACATGAAGGGGCGTGTTTAAGATAGATGATGAAGTCGCATGGCCAAATTGTGAAACTGCATGGGTAAGCCAGTCCTGTTGATGTGCACGCTTTTTTGACGCGTTAGCTTTCAGTTTCGAACTAACCTCTTAATCCGCAGCTTGTGCGGCTCTTGGTGAAGCAAAACAGTGCGACCTTTTGATGCAGCGTCGCATGGAGGCAGGCAGAGCAGGGAATGTCAGCGACAGGCCCGGCGCACGTGTCCCAGGATGTGGCTGGCGATGGCGACGGCAGTCATGGTGCTGGAAACCAGGCACCGCATGATGGCGGATGGCGAGGCAATCAACGCTGGGCGTCTTGGGACACCGGTGCAGCAGCAACGCAGCAGAGCTCGCCAGGCCTACAGCAGTGGGCCCCGGGTGATTGGCACAACATTTGGTGGCAAGGCCAATGGGAGAGACAGTCTACGAATAGCTGGGCGGGTTATTATGATAGGCAGTTCAACTGGCCAGGCTATCAGTGGCAACCACATGCAGGAGCTTATCAACAAGCATGGGGCAGCGTGCCCGAGCAGGAGGTGCAGCAAGAGACAGGCCCGCGCAGGGCCTCCGTTCAGTCTACGACAGTGACTGATCAGCATTCGGCAGATCAGTACGAGGATGCTAAAGAGTCAAGTGATGCGGGTAGTCATAGCAAGGCTAGTCCGAAGACAGGGAAAGATTATGTTCCCGAGTACGATGGAAAGTCTCCGATGAGGGATTACGAAATGTTATTCGAGAGTGCCACGGGAATTGACCCGAGCTACCGTGCCCAGAAGTTGACGGAGAGGTTGTCCGGTGCGGCCTGGACAGCTACAGAGGGCATCGACTCGCAGGAGCTGAAGCATGAACAGGGTGTTCAACGACTGCTTAAGTATCTGTGCCAGGAGCTGGAGCTCCTCGAGCACTTGCGAGTGTTCTCTACTTTGACAGAGTTTTACCGGGAGTTCAAGAGGACGGCGGGCCAGGAGTTTATCGAGTACGACATGCTGTTCCGTAAGCACCTGACTCGCTTGGAGGACATCGGCGCAAAGCTGGAGGGCTTGACGAAGGCCAGTGGTTCTTGGAGACAGCAGGCCTCTCAACAGACCTTCGTAAACAAGTCATTTCTGCAGCGGGCGGTGAGTATGACTATGTCAAGTTGCGGAAGGCTCTGATGGCTATCGTCCAGAGGTGTTCCTGACCCAGGCGGCGAAGAAGCGGGCCGAGATTGAGAAGGCGAGGGGGTTCGCCAAGCACGAAAGCAGCCAGGCTCGCGAGGCTCGTATCAAGCAGATGAAGTCCAGAATGCCACGTTCGGCATGCAAGGCTCATGGACGGACAGTGTATGGACATTGGCGCGGAGATGCCGAATGTCCCTTCCGGAAGAAGGGAGAGGGCAGCAAGGAGCGGAATGTCCTAGCTGTGGTTAATGAAGTGCTTAGTGACAGCGAGGATGATGACCTGGTGCTTCCCGACAGCGTCTACGTTGCCACCTTGGATGATCCACGCGGTGATGGTCCAGAAGTGTGGGCACAGGAGGTGTTCGCCAGTGCTGTGCAGGACTGCAGGACGCTGACAGGGAACCTGGTCGGGATACTCTAGCATTGAGTGACATTTGTTGCGCGAGGACAGTGGCGGGAAGCCGATGGATGGACAGACATCTGAGGATACTTCGTCGGTTCGGGGAAGACATCTTCGTGGTCGACTGGACTTCCTTGGCTCCCCTGTCGAAGATCCGTGACCATGACCTGCTCATAGGGTTGCTTGGGTGGAATGACGAGCTCGTTTTCTTCATCTAGAAAATCTTCAGGTGGACACTCCAACCTCGCAGGTGGGCTGGACATTGATCTGGAACCCACAAAGGCCCGTCTTGGTTTCCCTGAGTGGTACTTGGGTGTCTAGGCCGCGAAAGTTCACGAGACCCCTATCAGGCCCTATCCAAGTCCATGACCATGCCCAACTTCTTCAGAACGAACTTGCTGAGGAGCAAGGGGGTCTCCTGGTCGACAATGCTAGCCCGAATCCTTGCCACCGCTCGTGCCCCCTGTAGCTGCAACGGCATTATCACTGCATGCGATGACGTTATCCGCGCCACCTCCGAGCCTGAATATCATGACCGTGGTTTCAGCTATGAAGCGCTACTTGATTTGGTCAGGCTACTTCCCATTCGGGTCTCGAAGCGACGCCGAGACATCAATGGAGGAGGACAGCCGGCAAATGAAGCTTGGGTAGCTGGGTTATATGCGCATGGTGGATGGACGGGGGTGACTAGGAGAACTACGCGGTATCCACAGGTGGTTCGCTTCCTGAACGCATTTATGCGGCATCATGTCGGTGATGAGGGTGAATCTTGGACCTCTTTGACTCTCATGAAAAATGTCTCCACCGATATCCACGTTGACTGTCACAACCAGAAGGAATCTACATCGACTACGCTCAGCTTCGGAGAGTTCAGCGGAGGACAGCTCTGGATTGTAGATGACAGTGTGGATGCTACCGCATGTGTTGGATGCAGGACAAAGATGGGAAACGTTTGAAAGGCCGGCCCGCGGAGTACGATGGGAGACCCGCCATGGAGATTCAGGCCGAGCTGGAGGCCAGCGAGAAGACGAAGGAGAAGGAAAAGGAGAAGGATCAGAAGTTCTTGCCTCCACGTCGGTCAAGGCCACGAAGGCGACGACGGACCCAGCGGGAGCCGGAACTTCCTCGGACGGCTCATGAGTGCGGACCGGGGCGGTTCCTTTCGACGAAGACGACGTGAGCGAGACCGACGAGATCAATCCCAAGGAGGTGAACACCAATTCGACGAAGGAGGAAGCCGAGATGATTCTCCAGATGCGCGTCAAGCAGAAGGCCGAGGGCAAGGGCAAGGGTCTCACCGAGAAGGTCGGGAAGTGAATGCTCCAGACAATCACGTCAGCTCGGAGGAAACCTCCGAGGTACATGATACCAAGCAGCCACTGAGCGATCGGGAGATTCGCCAACGCATTCAGGAGGGCAGTGCTATGCGTCGTCATTTGAAGAAGGGCATCGCAAATTAAGAGGCTGCTTGGGAATGCTCGGGCGATAGTCGCTGGAGTGTTCGTCGCTACGGCAGCGCTAGCAGGCGCTGCCCAGGAAGCGGTACCATTTGCCACCCGGATCTGGCCTGATGTGACAGAAGTGTCAGGTAGTCAAGCACACGTATTAAACCGTCCTTCTCTGATGGGGTTGGCGCACCGTTGAGCCTGTTGACTTAGTCAGTGACCTCAGTGATCATCGGAACCGGGAGCGGCTCACCGAATGGATCAGGGAGTCCACGACTTGTCGTCATGAATGATTGTCATCCACGAATGCATGGAGTTTCAACTCGTTCGGACCTGAATCGATCACAGGCTGAGAGGAGAGAGCGCAAGAAAAGCGAGCGATGTCATGAGATATTTCAGTTCATTCATGATGTCTGTGAAAATCAGATAAGTCGGGGCAACCACGTCGTCATGGACCTGCCGATGAGCTGTGAGGGTCGAGCAAAGGTGTTCTCGGAAACGATGTGTAAACACCCAAGGATTCAGTGTGTTGTGGAGCGTCATCCTACTCGACATAGATGTAAATGGGCGACTACGTGTGATAGGATTGCTGACGAGATTGGTCAAGTTGCGATACCGGAAGTCCTTCACAGCCCGGAAGGGAGATCGCTAAGGCTATCTGCCGTGGGTACGTTCGGTACTTGAGAGATGTCGACCCTGGAAGGGTTCGACGTACCCTTCGCAGTGTGTCAGCCAGAATCCAACGCAAGGTTCGCAACGGTGACTCTGGCGTTCAAGAGTTACGATGGAATGAGAAAATGTCGCCAGAGCTCTTAAACAGTGGAGTGCGGTGTATGCCCGGGGTGATGAGATGGATGATGAGGATGAACGCGAATTGATCCCTGACTTGGAGGAGCCTAATGGTGGTCAATCTGATCACCACACGGAGGATCAGGCAAGGGATTCGGAAGTGCCGAATCAGACGGTAAGAGCAAAGTTGGCGAGTCATGGTATCAGTTCCGAGGTGCCCGCGGGAAGGCGCCTCAGTGAGGCGATACGCCATGGCTTGGTGAAAGCCCACTGCAATCTGGGACACCCGAGCAAGGAAGACCTAGCACGTTTTCTCAAGTTAGGTGGATGTGTTACATGTGCTAATGCCCGGCGACCCAGCACGCACCGCCCTACGAACATACCTCCGTGTCAATCGGCATTTGGTAACGAGGTTCAGCTCGACTGTGTGTGTATCCTTCCGAGTCGGTATGTGTTCCGAAGTGTGTTCCGAAATAAGAATGCAGGGCTGCTTGATGCGGACGGCAATGAACTTCCTGTAAAGGCCAAGGCGAGACTTTGCTTACAGGGGCACTTGTGCCCGGACAGCCGCACGGGTCAAGTGCAAGTGGATTCGAGATGGTAACAAAGAGAATCACTGGTTTCTCTCGGTACTTGACAGAGCGACCTCCTACCACATGTTGGAATTGATGCGGGACCGTTCGCCCGTGGAACTCCACCGAGCTTTCGAGAGAGGTTGGTCGAAGTGGGCAGGGTGTCCCATGAAATCACTACTGACCTTGAGGGCGGTTTTATTGTGGGGCGTGAGTTCATGCAGCCAATTCTGCAATCAGGGACGATCGAATCTTGCGGCGATAGCAGGGACCGCGCATTGGCAGGCGGGAAAGATAGAAAGACATAATCAAACTATCAAAGAGATGACGGTCGCTACTATTCGCCAAACCAGTCCTATAGGCAGGGAAGACATGCGGAAGCTCGCGAGAGAGGTTGCATGGGCTAAGAACTCCTTGGTTCGGGAGCATGGATGGGCTCCGATTGCACTGTGGAAGGGAACCTTGGGTGTTGGGGAATTGCATCTCCAAGGTAACCCTACGGCATATCATCCAGCTGTAGGAGATGCGGGAAGTGATGTCGCCATGAGGATGAGGTTCCGATATCACGCCAAGCTGGAGTTTGTGAAGAGTCAAGCTCGTCAGATGCTCCTCAGGACCGCCCGCAACAGGACCCGCAAGCTTCCAGTTCCAAAGATAGGTCCGATAGGTCAGATGGTTTTCTTTTGGAGGGCTGGCAATCAAAAGAAGGGCGGGGGTCAGAGTAAGTGGCTTGGCCCAGGGTATGTTGTGGGGATTCAAGACGGCAATGTCGGGTTGCGGTTGGAGGTAGATGCTTCTTGGTCGCGGGTGAGCATTTGAGGGAAGCTGTCGGCGATGAAAAACATGTTGGCAATCCGGAGCTTCAGAAGGCGATTGCTCTTTTTAAGAAGGTTCCTAGTGATGCTACGTACGAGGATCTGATCGGCCAACAGGGGCCCGACGGGGAACCAATGGATATCGAGGAACAACCACTGAATCGGGAAGTTGCCGATAAAGTTATGGCCGACGACGATGTGCTAGACACCTAGGGATTGAGCGCTGAGCATGCGGCTATGTGTCATCAAGTAGGGTGGCATGTGGATAGTCTCGGTGTCACACAGAGCGTGGGCATATTGTACCCCTGAGCCGAGGTATCCCAGTGAGCGTTTTCCATATCTCTCCTCATGGGTATATGTTCAAGGGCAGTGGGAATGCTGCGAGAAGCTAGAAGATCAGCGTCAGTTCATTCCGAATAGCCCGGTAGCAGGACTTATCACTGTCTTTCAGAACAGGACCCGCAGGGAACATTGTCTTGATGACGTCCCAGTAAACATTATAAGAGGCGTAGGAAGGACCCATTAACCCATCAAGTGCATATGCTTCAGCAAAACACGAAAAGTCAAACGCAGCTCAAATGTATGCTGGAGAAGGAGACCCCTACGCCAGTATTCCTCTCAAGGACAAGCCTCTTTACGAGGCTGCCGAACAGAAGGAATGGCAGTCTTGGCTTGATTACGAAGCTGTGAAGTGCTCAGCCTCGAGGAGAGCAGAAAGGTTGAGGAACAACGACCAGACCGCACTCACCTAGGGTGGAGCGCGTGTCCACCATGATTTTCTTGCATCTGGTTACCAGTTTGGGGTGGACTAAGGATTGGTGCATTGGAGATATCTCTAATGCCTTTCTCCAGGGAGCTCCTTTAGTCGACAAGCCGGATGTGTTTATGCGTCAGCCCAAACAAGGTCTTCGTGGATCGCAACCCGGACAACTGCTGAAGTTGCTGAAACCTGTCTATGGTCGACCAGACGCTCCCAGGGCTTGGTACAATGAACTTGCGCATATCTTGGAGGACGAGATGGGTTTTGGCAAGTGTCGCACGGATCCGGCCATGTTTGCCCTGAGGGATGCATGACGACGTCATGTACTGTCATGGCGGCGGGGAGTTAGGAAGACAAGCTGAAGCGAAGATGACCCAACGCTTCCCCTTCGGCACATGGATGAGAGTTCACGAGCAAGCTAGTGGAGTGACATACTGTGGCAAAGAGGTGAGAGTGGTGCAGAGAGACGGTGAGACATGTGTCACTCTCGCTCAGAATGCGTTTATCGATGGTAGGCTTCAGCCAATGAAGATTGATTCAGCCCGCGTGAAACAACTGGATGCCAGAGCGAACCAAACCGAAACCACTGACTTCCGGTCGATAACAGGTAGTTTGCAGTGGCTGGCGGTCCAATCAAGACCCGATATCGCTTTCGAGTGTAATCAATTTTACAAGAGAATATCAGACCTTCGCATCGTTGATCTAATCAGGGCAAATAAAGCCGTCCGCCACTTGGTTACGATGCTGAACTGGTGACATATCACGATGCGGGTTTGTATAGCAGTGTGGTGCTGAAGTGGACGAACAGCAGTGCGACGATATCCTTCAGAGTAGCCTCGAGAAACGTCTTGTGTGCTCGCAGAAGGGAGCTTTGAAAGGCGATCTGGAACAGGAGGGTCGAGTTCATGCGAATATCATCGATTGGCGTGGCGCTACGAATCGTCGGATAGTCGAGTCCTCGTTCGCCGCTGAGACACATGCTGCCATCATGGGTCACAACATGCCAAGGTTCGCCCAAGTGCTTCTTTCCGAGATCAAGTTTGGATCTAAGATCATAGCTTCCGTTGAGGATGACGGGTGGCAGCAGCTGGTTCCTCTCACGCTGGTCACGGACTGCAAGAGTATTTACGACACCATATATAAGGACGGCCAACATGTTGGAGAGAAGGGAAATATTGTGCACGCTGTGCTCCTTCGGCAGCTCCTAACGACACGAAGCCAAGTCGAGCACCCCGGAAAGGCGAAGTTGATGTGGGTTCCTACCCGGTGTCAACTTGCGGATGGTTTGACGAAGTCTTCTAGAGGGTCAAACATCAGAGATCAACTTCACGACGGGCTTCTTTTTCACGAACGTGCGATAAATAGACGTACAGGTGCACCTAAGTCAACAGTAGGCCTGAAAGATAGTATGACCGGTGTGAAAGTGCATGGGTAAGCCAGTCTCGTTGATGCGCACGCTCTTTTGACACGTTAGCTTTCAGTTTCGAACTAACCACTTAATCCGCAGCTTGTGCGGCTCTTGGTGGAGCAAAACAGTACGACCTTTTGATGCAGCGTCGCATGGAGGCAGTGCTTTGATTCAGCTCTTCGCACAAATGAGGGGTCGTGTTCAAGATATCGGAATCGCCAAACAAGGGGTCGTGTTTAAGATATATGAGGAACCGGCACCGTCAAACTAGAGGGCGTACTGAAGAATATGGGAAAGCGGAATCGCCAAACGAGGGGGCGTGTTCAAGACAGATGATGAAGTAGCATCGCCAAACGCCAAATGAGGGGGCGTGTTTAAGACATATGATGAACCGGACTCGCCGAATGAGGGGGCGAGTTTGAACCGGAATCGCCAAACGAGGGAGCGTGTTCAAGATAGATGTTGAACCAGAAGCACCAAAAGGGAGGGCGTGTTTAAGATATTTATAGGCCGCAATCGCCAAATGAGCGGGCGTGTTTAAGATGGATGATGAAGTAGCATCGCCAAATGAGGGGGCACGTTTAAGAATATGGAGAACCGGAATCGCCAAGCGAGGGGGGGTGTCTCAGATAGATGATGAAGTAGCATGTCCAACTTAGGGGGCGTGTTTAAGACAGATGCACCGCCAGATGAGGGGGCCTGTTTAAGATATATGGGGAACCGGCATCGCCAAATGAGAGGGCGTGTTTAAGATAGATGTTGAACCGGAATCGCCAAATGAGGGGGCGCGTTTAAGAATAGGGGGAACCGGAATCGCCAAACGAGGGGGCGTGTTTAAGGTAGGTGATGAAGTAGCATCGACAAGTGCCACATGAGGGGGCGTGTTCAAGATATATGATGAACCGGAATCGCCAAATGAGGGGGCGTGTTTAAGATACATTTTGAACAGGAGGGCGTGTTTAAGATATATTTTGAACCGAAATCGCCAAATGAGGGGGCGTGTTTAAGATATCTGTTGAACCGGAATCGCCGGTCGGCAAATGAGGAGCCGTGTTTTAAATAGATGATGAAGTAGCATCGCCAAACGAGGGGGGGTGTTTAAGATAGATGATGAAGTAGCATCTCCAAATAAGAGGGCGTGTTTAAGATATATCTTGAACCGGGAACCGCCAAATGAGGGGTCGTGTTCAAAGATATATGAGGAACCGGCATCGTCAAATGAGGGGGCGCGGGCGTGTTTAAGATATATGATTAACCACAATCGCCAAATGAGAGGGCGTGTTTAAGATATACGGATATACGACAATAAACCGGGCTCGCCAAACGAGGGGGCGTGTTTCGGATAGATGATGAAGTAGCATCGCCAAATGAGGGTGCGTGTTTAAGTTATATTTCGAACCGGAATCGCCAAATGAGGGGTTATGTTCAAGATATATGAAGAGCCGCCGTCACAAGTGCCGCCGCCAGGGGTTGCAAATGCTTCTGTCAGAGAAGTCACACGGCGGAGAAGTCACAAGTGATTCGAAGCACTCTTGCCGAGACATGTTGCAAATTCGTGTGTCAGAGAAATCACAAGTGAGCCAAAATAGAGGTCACAAGTGAGCCGCTTCTCGGGCAAGGCTTGAGAAGTCACAAGTGAGACAAAATAGAAGACACAAGTGAGTGGCCAACCCTACTGCCTTGCGACTGGTCTCAGGTACGCATCTTGACTTTATTCACATGTCAACATTGCAGCATCTTGCAGAGAGCTTCGGAATAAGTGGCTAAAAGTGCTCCCTCATGGAGCTTGCGAGCTCTGCTTTGGTGGAGTTGAAAGACTTCGAAGGGACCGGCCGGGGCGTGGCTGCCCTGCGCGACACGGAGGAAGGTGAGGTGTTGTTTGAGGTTGAACTCAACCACTGCTGGACAGCGGAGAGGGCAAGAGTAGCCTTAGGAATCGATGGCCATGGCCTCAGCGAGAGGGAGGCCATCTTGGCACATCTCATGGTTGCAAGCGAGGGCCCAAAGTCCTGCCATCTACAGCAACTGCCTACGCTGGAAGAAGTAAACCTTCCGAACTTCTGGGCAAGTGAGGACCTCGACGAGCTGCAGGGAAGCGAGGTGCAGACTCACGCCATGAGACTCAAGGAGGAGCTTCCGGAGGACTTCTCGCGACTCTGCGAGAGCCTGCGAAATGCAGGACCAGCAGCATCAACTCTCGCCAAGAGCATGAGCTTCGCAAGCTACCAGTGGGCTTGGAGCATATACTCCTCTAGGGTCATGTCCTTGAGTGTCAACGAGGGCAGCCCGATCTTCGCCATAGTGCCAGGGCTCGACATGTTCAATCATTCGCCCTCGATGCCTCCTGGGCTTTTCAAGTTGGAAAAGGACCGGAACATGGTCGTCATGAGGGCCGGTGCACGGCTGGTTGCTGGCGAGCAGGTGTTCATCAACTATGCGCAGCCTATGTTCAACAGCCAAATGCTGCAGTCCTTTGGGTTTCTGCTTGAGGATGAGGCGCTTCAAAGCTCCCAGATCACGCTCTCCCTTCAGGTTTCTGCTGCCAAGCTGCTGGTGCAACAGCGGCTCCTGGATGCTTGTACCGATGGAGGCCACGAGGTGCTTCACAGCCCAGCAGTGGCTGACTTCGAAGGGTTGCAAGAGCTGATCGTCCGGCACACGCTCACTCTGCAGAACCCGCTGCCCCCAGCATTCCTGGGTATGGTTCGGGCTCAGCACTTGCAGGGAGACGCGCTCCACCCCTCTGCGTCTGCATCGTGTCTGCAGGGCTTGCGGGGCCCGCAAGCCAAAGAGGAGTTGCGAGCTTTGCTCCTGGTGTCCCTACTCTTGGAGGGCAAGCTGCAGGAACTTCGTGGCGGTGAGTTGGAGGATCGCCGGGTGCTGCAGAGTGGCTCTCTGTCCCGTGCTCGCCGCCTGGCGCTTTTGCAGCGCCACGGTGAGCGACGGGTCTTGTTGGCAGCCCGTGCGGAGGCGGAGCGGCTGCAGCTTGGTTGCGTGCAGCAGGCCATGGGCCGTTTAACCGATTGCCAGGAGAAGTGCGAGCACTGCCCGGATTGCCAGAAGGCCCAAACGCCTTGGCTGCACCGGCTGCAGGCAGCTTCCCACCGTCTGCGAGCAGAGGTTTCATCCGTGGCAAGTCTCAGCAAGAGCCTTTTCGACCGTCTGGATGCTAGCCATTTGATGCAAGCCTGCCACCTCATCAATCTTTGGGTCGTGGGCATAACTTCGCCTCTGGAGATGCAGAAGCTCTGTCCGGCTCCAGCCACCTGGCCTGAGTCCTGGACGCTGGAAAAGGCGCAGGAACAGCCGAAGGTTTGGGAAGAGGAGGGTTCCGAGTATCTTAAGATCTACGTGCAGAAGTTGCAGCTATGGGGATCTTGGCTCCTGGCCCAATGGATGCATGCAGAGGCGCACAAAGTAGGCCCAGTAGCAGGACCTCAGGTGACTCCCCGTCTGACATGTCTCCTCAGAGGCCGTTTTGGCGGAGGAGCTGAGTGGGATGGGAGCGGAGCAGGTTTTCCTCCGTCAGAAGTACGCCTGGAGCCTTCCGACAGCGGAGGCCCTGGAGGCCTTGCAGCGAAAAGCGCCTTTGTTGGAGGTCCGCTCTAGGCTAAATTGCATGCCGATGCTCTAAGCACACCTCTTCGATCCCCTCTTTTGTGGTCAAACAGTCCTAGAGTCCTAGAGTCCAAGCATCGGAAGGTTGGGGCCGGCAAGGGGTACTGGGCGTCCTTGCTGCGAGAGCGGTCGGTGGACATCCTGGCCTTCGACTCGGAGTTCCAGCTGGACGGAGGCGCTTCGACTGCGACGACGAAGTTCTGCGAGGTCTTGGAGGGAAGAGGGCCTCAGGCGGTGCAAGAGCATCAGGCTGGGAGGACCCTGGTCTTGATGTGGCCGGACTACTTGGGCTTGGGCACCTATGGCCTGGAGTGCTTAGAGGCCTATGAAGGCAAAGAGCTGATCCTCGTCGGCGAGTGGCGGACAAGCACCTTCGGATCTTATGCGCCCGGCATCTCTCACCACGGCCAATCCTTTTCTGTTGAGTTTCAACAGAAAGTCGAGACTGACTTCTGTCTGGTAGAAACGATCGAGTTGCCGAGATGGCCCCTGTTCTTGGATTGCTTGCAGATCTTTCGGCGCCGCTAGTGAAAAAGGAGGACTGTCCCGGTGCAAGTTAGTGAGCTAGTGCCTAGCAGGGCCTAGCATTCCTTGCAGCTGCGGGAGCCTGTCCAAGTGTTCATGTTTGGAGAGCCGAGGTGGTCAAGCCAGTGTGGGCAGTTTGTGCTCATTCCCGGACATCCCGCCTTTCCCTTGTGGCAACTGGTTCAAGTGAGTTGCGAAGCCTCCTTTAATGCTCGAGTAGTTCGGATCGCTGATACAAGCGTCTTCTTACAATGTCAATGCTGACATCTCACGTCCAACAAGTTCGCTCAGTGTGAAAACCTCTAGGTCCGGCTGCTTGCAGTGGCAACCACAGGCTGCATTGGATATTCCAAAACGTGCGAACGTGTTGCGTGCTTTTGTGCTGAGCGGTGATGGACAGATGGTCCACCCACCCAGCCTGATCTCGGGCGCCATGGTACCAAGTTCCATGGCACCGTTCAGCCCGGCTTATGCCCGGTGTTGGGAAATGGCCCCGGTGCTGTTCTTGACTCTACGGCGATATGTGGTCGATGGGATAACTCAAGACTCATTGAAGATGTACTCGCAGCCCGGGGCGTGCAAGCGTTGATGAATCCGCGCAGTTCACTGACTGACTCCGGAATTGTTTCTGGGTGCACAGACAGACAGACAGACAGACGGGACGGGACGGCACGGGACGGGACGGGTCGGGTCGGGACCGGACCGGACCGGACCGGACGGGACGGGACGGGACGGGACGGGATAGACACACAGACGCACAGACGCACAGACGCACAGACGCACAGCGCACAGACGCACAGACGCACAGACGAACAGACGCACAGACGCACAGCCAGACGGCCACACAGTCACACAGCCACACAGCCGCAGCCACACAGCCACACAGCCACACAGCCACACA
>BGNK01004429.1:0-15752 GCA_003297005.1 Symbiodinium sp. clade A Y106
AATCGTTCGTGGCGATAAGGCACAATTGGCCGGTTGTGCCTTATCGCCACGAACGATTGTGCCTTGAGCCGCGAACGATTGTGCCTTGAGCCACGAAGGTCATTAAAGTTTAGACTATCATATGAAAGAGAGGTTAAGGGTTAAGGGTCTAGGGTTTAGGGTTTAGGCTCAACGAAGCAATTTCTGTTTATTTCTTTCTTGAGGGTTTGGGGTTTAGGGTTTAGGGTTTAGGGGCTCATCAGTTTGGCACGATTGGGGGTTCAGAGTTTGGGGTTTAGGCTCCTTGACCCGACACCCGAAGTCCTAAAGCACCCTCCACTCTAAAGGCAAACTGAGAAGCACAAACTTCTGTAAAAACGCAAACTCCACAGTCACAGCCGAGACCCGAACAGCGAAAAAGGTGTAGGGTTTGGGGTTTGGGGTTCAGAGGTTTGGGTTTAGGGTTTAGGGGGTAGGGGCTTAGGGTTTGGGTTTAAGGTACTTTGAAAACCAAACCGACCTATTCGAAGAAGCTGCCTGCATACTTGGAACAGGGTCCTGGGGTAGAATAGCCCTGTGGGGCAGTATTGCTCGTTTCAGACTGTCACAGAAAACAATGCAAAGGAATACTAAAACTAATTATTCAAGCCTCCACGTAACGTGGTTTCTCACGTGGCACCTGCCGTCTTCGAACCTGACTCGTTTGATTCTATGCTGAACTTAGGCCCCCAGCAAAAAACTACAATTTTAGCTGTTTCTTAGGGATTATAGGAACCAAAGATTAAAAGCTATTTCTAAGTATAAGGATTGTCAACATGTGCTACTCCGTACACACTGCGTACTCCGGCGAAGAAATGCTGCAAATTGAAATTGAACAAGGCGGCGTCAGCAGCCACACCCTTTAACCCTGAATTCAGCCCCACACCCTAAACCCTAAAGCCTCAACCCTAAACCCTAAACCCTACAGCCTCAACCCGAAGTCCCTAAACCCTAAACCCTAGAAAATCCCCTCGACGCATAGCGCCTCGGTTGATGTAGACGCTCTCCGGCTCCGCTATCTTGAAGCTCAAGACCTCGCAGCTGTCCAAACCCTTTGGGTGTAGGGCCTAGCGCATACTTGGAGGTTCAGGGGTAGTTATAAGTAGGGTTATAGGTCCCCTGATATGGCTTATAAGTATAGTTACCCTACTTATAACCCTACTTATAACTAACCATGAACCTCCAAGTAGGCTTTGGGGTTGAGGGCTTGAAGTGTGAAGGGGGTTTCGGGCTCCGGGCTTTATGGGTTCAAAGAGTTTAAAGGGTTTAGGGTTTAGGGTTTGAGGTTTGGGGTTTGGGGTTTAGGGTTTAGGGTTTTCAAGGGTTTAGGATTTCAAGGGCTTACTTGGAGGATCATGGGACGTAGTAAGCAAGGTTATAAGTGCTGTAATCGGGGCTACGAGTCATTGTAAGTACAAGTGGCTTTAGTTATAACCTTGCTGACTGTCCCATGATCCTCCAAAGAGGGTTTAAACCCTGAAGACCACCTGAAGAATCGATCTCCCAGACAAAAAGCTCCCGATCGCTCTGAGGCGAAGGTAAGGGCTTTAATGGCTAGAACAAGGTGGTTTTGGTTCATATTCTCCTGGGCTTTAGGGTTTAGGGCTTCGGTAGAGAGACTCTACGGACATATCCATAAGGGGAGATAAGTACTAGTATACGTAGAGCCTCAATGACTAGAATAAGCCGTTGAAGTTTTGGTATAGTAAACGTAACACAGGGCCGAAAAAACTGTTTGCTTTGATTGCTGCTGTCATCATCGTGATAATGGTCGCGAAGACTATATCGAGTATCAATATCTTTTGCGTTGCATTACTATCCTAATCTATGCAGTAGGATGGTATAACCCTGCAACCCTAAACCCTATCCTACACCCCAAACCCTAAACCCTAAACTCTATCCTGAAACCTAGACCCTAAATCCTAAACCCAGAACCCTACATCCCTATGTAAACCCTAAACCCCTAAACCCTCAATCCTAAAACAAACAAAACCCTAAACCCTAAACCCTAAACCCAGAACCCCTAAACCCTCAACCCTAAACAAAACCCAAAACCCAGAACCCACTCAAATTGCAAAGCACGGCGAGCCCCGCGCGCAGGCCCAGATCTGGAGCGCTTGCTGGCCTGCCCAGTGTAAAATAGAAGCCTAAGCGGTTACTTAAAGGATCATGGGACGTAGTAACAAGGGTTATAGATGAGGTAACTACACTTATAACTACTTATAACCCCAATTAAGATACTTATAACCTTACTTACTAAGTCCCATGATCCTCCAAGTAGGGTCTAGGGTTTAAGGTTTATCGAAAAATCCCTAAAAAATCCCTAAGCCCTGAGGCCTAAAACCCCAAACTCCTTAAAACCCCCCGTGAGCCCGAAACCCCAAAACTCCAAAGATCCCTAAACCCGAAAGCCTAGACCCTAAACCCTAAACCCTAAACCCTAGCCGCTTTAAACCCCGAAAGCCTGAAGATCAGACGCAAGTTCTGCAAGGCTTGACATAATCGTCATAATATGTTGCAGGGCCCAAAAAAAATGCCACTACCAATCTTGAGATCCCCTTATTGCAGTACTGCTTCAGGGCTTCAGGGTCTACATTTCAGAACCCAAGGTGTGTTATAGGAGGTAAAGGGTTTAGGTTTTTAGGGTTTCTATGATTCTATGAGGGTTCTTCATAAGGGTTTAACGTATCTGAGTTTCGAGTCGAGGACATTTGAGGTTTTCATGCCTAGGGTTGATAACAACATTTTCTGTTGCAAGATCTGCAGAAGCCTCACCGCAGCTTAAGAAGGCAGGCTACTTCAACACAGTGTCGACATTTACATTTCCGAGCTTCGGACACCTCGCAGTTCAGTCGATAAAAACCTAAGAAACCGCCAAGAAATCCTAAGGAGCTCTAAGAAATCCTAAACCCCCTCCCACGAGAACCCAGCTTCACAACCCGGCCTCCTCGCTTAGCTGAGTCCCCCCGGTCCTTGGAACCGAACGACAAAGCTTTGAGCGCTTAGGGTTTAGGGTTTACTTGGAGGTTCATGGGTAGTTATAAGTAGGGTTATAAGTCCCCTAATATGGGTTATAAGTATAGTTATCCTACTTATAACCCTACTTATAACTACCCATGAACCTCCAAGTAGGGCTTAGGGTTGACGGTTCAGGGCTTCGGGTTTTTGTTTTTTTTAAAGTGTGTTGGGCCTTTCACTCCTTCGGGTTTAGGGTTTAGGATTTACGGCTGATTGGACTTCAGCTTCGGAGTTTCTGAGATGAAGGCTTCCGAAAAAAGGGGACCCTAATATCGTACCCTAAGTAGTAGGGTCCTTATTATAAGGGCCCCAAAATAAGGTACCCCTACTTTTCGGAAACTCCCAGATCAAGCGGCTTAGAATTGAAACCTTCGGTTTCAGGAGTCTCCGAGGTCGAGGCTGGGGCTTAGAGGTTTCGGGCCTAAGGCACGACAGTTTTGGGTTACGGTTTAGGGTGTAGGGCTTGGGGCTTCAGGGTTGCCTTCAGAAAGCCTGTTTAACACAGGGCCTTAAGAAATGGAATAGGGTTTTGGGGTATATTATACTAACTTTACAACAAGGAACCCTGAGAAATGATATTGGCTCATTTTCTAGCAAAGGGTATTTAGTGGGCCTTTCTAGGAACCCCAACCTCAACCCCAAACCCCGACACCCTAAACCAATTATAAACCCTAAACTCTTATAAACAATAAGAACTAATTACCTATACTGTTGTGGAGGTTCCTTAATTTCTATAGTTACAGTAGAATATACCCCAAACCCTATTCTGATTATTCAGGCCCCTTTTTTAAGCCAAGGTCGTGGGGACGAGGCTCCAGTCTGGAGGATCTCCCTTAAGCTACGAGCGAAAACCACCGACCTCCATACCCCATCTGCCCTCTGAATATCTAGTGCTCAGGGCTCAGGGTTTAGGGTTAAGGGGTGTAGAGTTTAGGGGGTTTAGATAACTGACTGTCCATCTTGAACCCCAAACCTTACAGTCCAGACCGCACGGCAAGGCGCGCAGATGTCGCCGTTGAAGAGATAGACCAGGTCTCTTGATGGGAAGCCTCGACACCGGTAGTCATAAGGACCCCTAAGGGGGGGTAGGGGGGAGGGGGGTAGGAGGATAAGGACTTAACAAGGCCTATTTAAGGAAGTGTAGTCCCCTACCTCCCTCCCCCCTACCCCCGCTAAGGGTCCCTATGAGGTAGCTGATCGAAATCTATACCTGTCCCGAACATTAGCGCTAAGGCAGGTTCTGTTTTAGGTCGGGGTTTGGCGCGTCAGGATTGGAGTCTAGGGTTTAGGGTAGGTTCATCTTTTGGTCAGGATCGCCTTCTGGGGAAGTATATGTTGAATGCTCCGCGCTTTCACATGGCAAAGCCCAGCAGTTTACGGTACAGCTGTTGGCTACCTACACTTCAATTCAAACGGATTCCGGGGACTTAGATTGGGTGATTCCTTGGGAAGATGGCTGGGTCCAACGTATGGGCCTTAATCATCAGAATAGTGTTTCGCTTTTATACTATAATTTTTAACTAGGCTACGGACTACGACGGGATAATTGGGATAATGGTGCTCATTCTTCCGACCCCTCTTCATAATTCAAGGTTCTATGAAAGATCATCTTCGATAAGCGATCCTCCTTCGAAGTACCAGCAATTGAACAACATAACAAGGCCGCAAGACTGTATACACAGAGGACCAAAACCCTCTAAACCAACAACCCTACACCCTAAGCCCCAGACCCTAAACCAAAAGCCAGAAAGCGGTGCGAAGCCTAAACCCGAAACCCCAAACCCTACACCCCAAACCCAAACCCTAAACCCTAAACCCTAAACCCGAACACCAGCTCTGTAGTTCTGAACAGAAAAGGCTCACAACATCGGGGAGGGGCCTCTATGAATAAAACTTGGTTTAGAGTTTAGGGTTTAAGCTCACAATATGAGGGGCTCAATACATGGAATACGATTTTGGTGGTATAGTATAGTAGAACCCCAAACAAGTCCTAAGGAATAGGGTTAGCAAACATTATACATAGGTATCCTGATGAACTAACACAGGGCCTTAATATTTAGAACATAGTGTTGGGGTATGTGAGAGTGCAACTCCAAGAAGGAAGCCTAGGAAATATCATTGTTGACTGTTCAGGCTTCTATTCTATCTTACATTACATGTGGGTGGTTGTCAAAATTATGGTCCCTTTTTGGGTACCCTAAATAATAGGTGCCGTACTATAATAGGGACCCAAAAAGGGACCATCTTTTTGACAACTACCCATGTGCAGACATCTGGGTGGGAGCCCAGCAAACAGAACTACATCTACAACAAATCTCCAGGACGAGACAAACCCGAAACGCTAATTTGCTATCCAAAAGCACCTGCAATGAACAGAAAAAGTACGCTGAACCCCATGCCCCCTGTGCAAAATCTGCAAAGCCTCCCAATCCCACTGTTAAAGCAATCCCAAGTATTGGTTCGAACGACCCCCGATCTCGCTTCCGCCTTCTTGCTTCCAGATGTGCACCAAGTCCTTAAGGTGGCCTGTCAAGTATGAGATAACGGGCTTGGGAATAACTGTTAAGGAAGTTGCGTGTACTGTGTAATGTGCAGGTTTCGTGCCGATGGCGCTCAGGTGTCGGCTCTGTTGCGTGGTTTCGCAACACTACTACCCACACACCCTGTATCATGACAAGAATCAGCGTTACCCCCTTTCTTAGACAAACTAGCCCTTTCTGGACTCCATGTGTGGGATTTTCAGAGAACAAGGAGAACCGAAAGAATAGCATCCCGAATTCCAAGAAGCCTAGAATTACCCCCAATTTTCGAGACTCCCAAACCCTAAACCCTAAACCGCAAGTTTAGGAAGTGCTAACTTCAGCCTTGAAAGCTCCAGTCGTCTCTTGGGCGAGGGCCACAAGGCTAAGGCTGCGCCGTCGGGGCATACACAGAGTTTAAACCCTAAACCCCTAAACCCTAAACCCTAAACCCTAAACGGGGGCTTTGGGGATCGGAGTTGTAGACTTTCAGTTCTCCCGTATTCCGATCTGGAATGAACTGCTTGCGACTTAATAGCTAAGGTTATTGCTAAGGTAACTATACGTATAACTGGGCTCAATGACTAGACTACGTTCTAGAGGTATCTTATACGAGAAGAACTAGCAGCGATTATTACGACCGCTCTAATGCATGCCAAGACGGTACTCTGTTACACCGAATTACGCTTCAACTCTGAAGCCCAAACCCCAAAACCCGTCCCAAACCCTGAACCCTACTTGGAGGATCATGGGACTTAGTAAGTATGGTTATAAGTACCCTAATTGGGGTTATGAGCAGTTATAAGTATAGTGGCCCTAACAATATCCTTCGTTACTAAGTCCCATGAACCTTTAAGTAACCCCCACACCCCCACCCGGCCATGCGTGTCTCCTAGCACCGCCAACCGCCCCTGCGCCGGGGTGGCGAGGTGAAGAAGCGATGGCTCCTGGAGATGTCGAGCAGTAACTAGGGTTTGGGGTTTAGGGGTATAGGGCTTTAGGGTTTAGGGTTCTGTGTTTTGGGGTTGTGGATTTAATTGGGAAGTCCCTGACAGTCCTAGTATGATGATAGCATAACATATGCCGCAAACTGATTACGGCAGCCGCAGTTTCGGTCGAAGCATTCAGCGGCATCCTCGTGGCAGTAGCAGCGGCAGTAGGAGTAGGAGGAGTGGGAGTCGTGCTAGTCGTCGTAGTCGTAGTCGCAGTCGCAGTCGCAGCCACAGTAGTAGCAGTAGTAGTAGTAGTAGTAGTAGTAGTAGTAGTAGTAAAGTAGTAATAATTAGTAGTCGTCAATGCATTGAACTTCAGGGCGGATTTGGGCCGAGTTCGGGGTTCAGGTTTCACGGGTTGGGTTTGGGGTTTAGGGCTAGCATCTGTTGGGGTCAAGGGCAATGGCTGTATAGGTCCCGCAAGAAGCCGACCAGGTCTTGTGATACAGGAAATGTCAACTACGTCTTCACGCCAATCTCCCGAAAATCTTGAGATCCTTTCAATAGCTGCAGACCAATCCGTCAGAGTCTCGATTTTGGTCTTCAGGATCCCTGAAACCACAAACTGAAGAGGCCTACAAGGCAATCCACTCAAAACGCGCCCGCCCTTCCCTCTTAGCCCCACTCCTCAAACCCTAAACCGCAAGGATCATGATAAAAGAAACCTTATTATTCGCTAGTAAGGCCCCTACACTAAACCTTTGGAACAACCTTCTGGTGGCCCTTGGTAATAACCCTTTTGATACCCTGTAGTAACACTACAATAACCTTACAATAACATTATAGTAACCTTGTTCTAACTTGTGTAGTATAGCCCTTAGAAAGACCTCTCGAGGTTTCTCGTCAAAGGGATGCCGGCTTATCACTGGGCACTGCCCCCATGTGGCATCAGTCTATGATAGAGGGTTTAGGGTCATGTATACCTAGAACGGAGCCGCTAATCAGGGTTTAGGGTTTGGGGCTTTAGGATTTAGGGTTTAGGGTTTAGGGGCCTAAGGCATCAATAATATAAATCATATTCAACTGTTACCGAGTGGGGGCAGTATCCAAGCTTGCCAACCCTAAACCCTAAACCTTAAACCTTCAACCCTGAACCCTCCCAGACCCTCAACCCTAAACCCTCAATCCGAAACCTTAAACCCTGAACCCTAAACCCTCAAGCCTAGCCCTAAGCCCCAAGCCCTAAACCCTAAGCCCTCAGCCCTAAACCCTAAGCCCTAAACCCGAAACCCTAAACCCTAAGCCTTAAGCCCTCAACCCTAAGCCCTGAGCCCTACACCTTAAACCCGAAACCCTGAACCCTGACCGTAAACCCTAACCTTAAACCCTAAACCCTAAACCCTAAGCCCTAAACCCTAAGCCCTAAACCCTAAATCCTCAATCAGAGGCCGTCCTTCAGAACCAAGGCCTGGCTGCATGGGCTCTTTACGTGAAGATTCGGGCTCTGAGGGCTTAGGGTTTAGGGCTTCAGGGTGCTAGCGTTTAGGGCTTTAGGGCTTTAGGGCTTTAGGGCTTTAGGGCTTTAGTGCTTTAGGGTTTTAGCGTTTTGGGGTTTAGGCTTCAGGGCTAAGGGCTTAGAGTTTAGGAGTTCAGGCTTCGAGTTCGGGCTTTGGGCTTTCTTCAAGATGGACATCTAGGGCTGTGTGTTCAACACCTGTTGATGGCCTAGAGCAATCAATATATATATATATATATATACATATTAGGGGTTTAGGGTTTAGGGTTTAGGCCTAGAGCAATCGTAACAATGAGCAGCGAGCCAGTTGCAGCCATGGCAATGGTAATGGTACTGTTGCTAATTCTGCACCCAAAACAGTAAATAGGGCATTAGCTCTTTCTGCGATGATGAAGAGAAGCAGCACCCATCGTCTGGTGTCCTGTTGTAGCAGCGGTTTAGGGTTTTGGGGCTTAGAACGTCATCCTTTTTGTTATGCATCTGGTCAAGCCCACTGTGTCGCTTTCCCGGAGGCCTGTTACCAAAGATTGCAAGCCCCGTGCAGCCCCAAGTCTCCGAAGCCTTAAACCCCTAAGCTCATGGGACAGCATGGTTATAAGTACCTTAACTGAAGTTAGAAGTAGTTATAGGTATAGTTACCCTAACAAAAACCTGAGTTACCTAGTCCCATGATCCTTTAAATAAATCCTAAGCCCCTACAACCGTAAACCCCAAATCTTAGATGGGAGTTTTTGAAAATACGGGTACCTTGTTTCGGTGTCCTTGTAATAAGGATCCTACTATTCAGGGTACTATATTAGGGTCCCCAATTTTCGGAAACCTCCAGATTCCTTCCCCCGACACCGCGACCGGAAGGACTCTAACACCCTGGGAGCAAGCCCCTCAACGCCAAGCCCTAACCTCTCATAAAATCCTGGCACGACGCTCCTACAGCTTTGAAGAAACCATTATAGAACCCGAAACCCAAAACCCTAAACCTCACCGAACCTTCAACCCTGAACCCCAAACCTGATAGAACCCTAAATCTGATAAACCCTAAACCTGATAGACCCTAAACCTGATAGAACCCTAAACTCTAAACCCAAAGCAACCTGTAAACCAAGAACTCCTCAAGTGAAGCCTGAGAATGGAAGGGAGAAATGAGAGGAGCAATGATCATCTTCGTCATCATCATCCCGAAGAGAGATGAAGAAATCAGCAAACAGAATCAAAACACGGCAAACTGAACAAATGGTTACAAGTACCTTACTGGGGTTTTAGTAGTTATAAGTATGGTTACCCTATTAGCCTTCGTAGGTCTGGCCTTGGCCTTTGCCGCCAGCGCTAAGAGCAGCGCTGCCGGCACAGGCTCGGCGAAGCGCGTGGCGACACGCCTTGGGACGCCCGAGGGTTTCTTTCCGAATGAATTGTTCGGTTGCAGCTCCCACATGAAGTTTAGGGTGTAGGATTTCGATGTTCCCAGAGGCTCGAAGAGCCCTTGATTTAGGTTCCCAGAGCAAGAAGGAAAGCCCTGCCATCTTCGAGGGCATCATCCTTCATCCAGGGGTCTGGGTTCCTGCTTTCGGATGTTTAGAAGTTGAAGAGGGTTTGTTTTGATCAGGAAGAGGGAAATAGAGTTCATGCCAGGAAGTACACTCCATTCGGTTTAGGGTTTGGGATCTGGGACTTTCATGGGCATCTTTTGCGTAGCTGTTGAGCTTCGCGCTTGGGATGGAGCGGGCCGAAGCTTCTCACATCTCAAAAAATGTCCACGGTGCACCCCAACCACCCTAATGGCTGCAAACATGGCATAGTCTTCCTTGCACTTCTGGCGACGACAGGAAAACGACTATGTTTAAGTAAGTAGAACTTGAACCGTCATGACAGAAGTCACTAGGCTCACGGTGTTACTAAAACATGCAGCCACACTTGGCATTGCACTACTTGCGACAGCAATGACAGCGTGCCACTGTGGGCATGGTTAGCAACATTGCGAGCAGAGGAGCAGGAGAACAGGAGCAGCAGCGGCAGCAGCAGCAGGAGGAGGAGCAGCAGCAGTAGCAGAAGCAGAAGCAGCAGAAGCAGCAGAAGCGGTAGCTGTAGCTGTAGCAGTAGGAGTACGAGTAGGAGTCGCAGTAAGAGTAGAAGGACGGGGAAGAGGAGGAGTAGGAGTAGGAGCAAAACATCTCAGGCTTCGACTCAAAGATTCGCTCAGCCTCTGCGCGCAGCAGTCGCCCTGTGGGTGCACATCAGGCATCGCTTAGGGTTTAGGGTTTCGGGTTCAGGGTTTAGGGTTTAGGGTTTAGGGCCGTTTAGGGTTGAGGTCTGGGTTGGAATCTCTGCTTTGCCTGGGCGAGATCGAAAGCCTCTCTGGCTGGTTTGTGGCCAAGGACCCTTCAACGGCAGGTCATTCTGTTGAACAGCTGTCTAATTCTTGTAAAAAAGCAGCCCCGCTGTCCCTAGGTTGGGCTTCAGAAGGACATGGAGGGCTTTCAGATTCATTGTCACTGGCCTCAGCGACATAGCACTGAAACCGTAAGCGCCTAACTAGGACAAAACTACACAGCCGCGAAATTTGCGAGTCTTGCGTTCCGCATTTCGGATGCTCGAAGGTCCACGAACCCAAACCCCAAAGCCTCAACACCAAATCCGAAACCCTTCCGAAACCCTCCTTTCAGGAGAGGGGAGCCTTCCTGAAAGAAGGCCCCAAGCCAGGACCATTCCCCATCCGCCGGGGGCCTGGGACTGCCGGGAGAGGCGTTGGGGGGTTGCGGGTTTGGGGTTTAAATTTCAGGGAAGATGGTCAGAGGAGTTCGGGGGTTTAGGGTCGTTGAAGGTTGCTTCGGATTGTTGAGGGTTGGGCGTCGGAGCAGAAGAGGGGTTCAGGCTCTGGGGTCGGGCCAGTGATTGGGGTCTGGACCTTCCGGTTTCAGAGGGGCCAATAGTATCTTGTAGTATATTATAGTATATTATAATGCAGTTTAGCATGTTGCAGTACAGTATAGTATGTTATAATATGTTATAAGGCTGAAGCTTGCATTTCGGATTTAGGAGATTGCACGTTGCGTGGGAAGTGGCGGAATGCAGATAAAACACATGCACTGGGGGTGTAGGATCCTACCATGTTGAATACCCTAAACTGCGCATATATGAGGTCATCATACCCAGAATCCTACCATAAAGAATATTTGTTGTTGGGCCCGCCCCCTCTCTGTATGCGAGGGGGTGCCCGCCTGACTTCCTTAGCGCGGCAGGTTCCTCGGCTTGCGTTCTTGTTCGGTCAACACGGTCATGGAGCGCAAGCTCCTGAAGGGTCTAGCGTTTAAGTAGCAGGAGACCACTGCTACACAACATCTCCCTGAGCTTTGCAACGGAAACACTAAACCCAAACCTGAACCCTCGCCCGACACATTGTGCGTGCGGCCACAAACAAATATGTAACGACTTCCCTCCCTATTTCTGAAAACCTGGAATGGGAAATCCATCTAGGACCTGCTCAGCTCTCGTGGTTAGGGTCTGTTTGGTGATTGTTAGGGTGTGGGATCTAGGTCTAGCGCTTTACTCTGCAAGTCCAAGACTGCCAACCCACCCCCGCACTCTGCCGTTTTCCAGGAACCCTAAACCCTGCAGCCACCACCCATACTCGGCCCTGTTCCAAAACTTAGGAGCCCCCGCCCTCCCGAGGCTGAGGCAACGGCAGCTGCGAGTCCATCTGACTGTCTCCTTCCGCTGCACCTCTGGCAAATCCTCGCGAATCCTAAGCTTCGTGCTGTTGAGCTGTTGGAGTACATGCGGAGTCAGGCCCCAGGATATCGGGTTCAGTTAGAATTTAGAGAGTCAAGCCAGGGCCGAAGCAGTTTGTAGAACCCTGTTCGGGTGGTACAATGCTTCGCCCTGTCAAGACAACTAGAGAAAATTTAACAAAGGGTCCAGTTCCGCGGGTCTAGGTATGCGTTTATAGAACCTGAACTCCAAACTACTAGACCCTACCGTAACCCCAAAGAACCTACTTTAATGGACTTATGTAAGGAAACCTTAATGGGAAGCCCCGAAAAGGTAGGATATTTGGCGTCCAAGTAAACCTTAAACCCACAACCCCAAGCTCAATACAAACCCGCGGGAGCCAGCCCCCTGCCGCCTCGCCGGTGCCCGAGTTCAGCGCGCAGTGCGGTCTCTGCCTGCATGCCCCAAAACCAAGGTTGGGGTTTAAGGTTTAGGGTTTAGGGTTTAAGGTTTAGGGTTTAGGGTTAAGGCTAAGGGTTTAGAAAATCCCAAAACCAAGCTTCAAGATTTCGGATTTTGTAGTTGGTGCCTCGGGTTTCGGCTGCAGGGTTGAGGATTTGGGCTGCGAGTTTCGGGTTTCGGCTTAGGGCTTAGGGCAGCAATTGCAACTGCATGTGGGGCTTACTCCGTATTTGGAGGGTTCCCTGCAGAGTGGTTCTGACTGCCAGTAGTGGTCCAAAACACTTCGGTCGCCACATAAGGCCATAATTTCGTGACCAGGCAGCAGAAATGGCAACGTGCAGCACCTCCAACCTTTAACCCGACACCTCCAGATCATGCCCTAAAGCTCGAGGACAACTACAACTGATCATGCAGGAGATTCAAAAACACACAGGGGCTAGCGGGAAAACGTAAACCCTAAACGTTAGATCCTAAACCCGCAACCCTAAACTCTAAACCCCTAACCCTACACCCCGTAGGTAAACCCTGAAACCCCAAACTCTAAACCCCTAAACCCACACCCTAAACCCCTAAACCCTAAACCTTTCACGTAAACCCTGAGACCCTCAACTCTGAACCCTAAGCCCACTGCTAAGCCCTTAAGCCCTTTGAACCCCGACACCCTAGAGCCCTGAACCCTAAACCCCTAAACCCTAAACCCTAAACCCACCCCTAAACCCTAAACGTTTTACGTAAACCCGAAGCCCTAAACCCTAAACCCCTAAAACCCTAGCCCCTTTACGTGAACCCTGAAACCCTAAACTCTAGCCCCAATCCCTAAAGCTGAATTCGGGCGCCTTCCTCTGGAGCCGCGAAAGATGCAAGGCATCCTTCTCGCTTTTGGCCTCCACAGATCCAGTTTGGGGTTTAGGGTTTTGGGGTTTCGGAGTTTAGTAATTCAGGGTTTATATAGGGGCTTAGGGTTCAGAGTTTGGGGTTTTGGGTTTGGGGGTTTAGGGTTTAGGTTTAGGGGCCTAGGGTTTAGAGTTTAAGGTTTACGCTCATGGCCACCACAGTCACAGGACTCAGCATCAGGATGTTAATAAAGGGCTTGAATGACTAGAATAGGGTTTGGGGTATAGTCTTCTAACACTCTCGTAAGGAACCCTGAGAAGTACCATCCACAATTATTCAGGACCCTTTGTTACGGCTTTAAGGTATTTGGGGCTTCAGGCTTTGCGCGTTGCAAATTTCGGAAGTCGGAACTCTGAGTCCATTAGGATTTGCGGTTTTTCTTGGGTTAGGGTTCAGGGTCTAGGCTTTTCAGGTTTAGGGTTTGGGGCTGGTTTCGAGTAAAGGGTTTAGGGTTTAGGGTGCAAGTTCACTAAACCCTAAACCCTGAACCAAAACCCCGTGACATCAAATCATGGGGTTTAACAGTGAGGCTTCCCCCGTTGCCATGGACACTGCAGCAGCTACGTGGCAACAAAGGAACCTGATTAGGAAAGCCTGGGTCTTTATGAGGGTTCTTTATATGGGAGTTTCCGAAAATAGGGGACCTTAAATCGTACGATCCTTATCATAAGCACCCCGAAACCCCTAATTTTGGAAACTCCCACAGGAACCCTAAGAACTAATATATTGGGGTTACCAGCCCAAGCTTTCTGAATCAGGTTCCTACATTCCCTGAAAGCACGAACCTCGCATCCGGCAAAAGCAAAATTCAAGCGCCTTGAGAAGAGCACACGGGGTTTAGGGTTTAGGGCTTAGAGTTTAGGGTTTAGGAGTTTAGGGTTTAGGGTTTGGGAATTACTGAATCCTTATGTTTGGGCCAACTGTCATAGGCGGGGCTGTACGCAGATGCCATATTGCAAGAACACTTCGTGAACGTTGTGATTGTGCAAGGTTCCGGCCTCTAGGCGAAGGTTTCTCAGTATGGCCGTTACATCCGTCATGTGTAGTTGGGTCACCCATGCTGTTCGTGTGTGCAGCAACTGCCAAGCTATGCCAAAGAATGCTCACATCGAACTCTCCGCAAGCCACCCATCCCCAACCCTCCCACCCTCCCACCCAAAAAAAGAAAGCAAAACAAAGCTGCAGCCATGGAGAAACGGAACGCGGGCCTCCAATCCTTGCAGCAGCCGCTGCACCTGCATGGGGAGCTTTAATATCATACTGCTGATGGACAAAATCCTGCATGACCCTAAGGACCCTAAACTATGGGAATTATGGTATATTCCTTATTATGGGTAATGCAGGATTTTGTCCATCAACCGTAGGTTTCAAAGTCTGTGGCACATTAAATCCCCTTATGAGGGCCTGAATGACTACACTGGGGTTTTGGGGTATAGTCTGCTATAGTAAACGTTTAGGTTCTCTAAGAAAAAACCTACCAATGCAGGCTTCTATACTCATGAGAAACAGGTGTTCGAAAGCTCGTTTAGTTTAGGGAAGATCGACCTTCCTTGCGAATGTTTCAAGTGCCAGGCGACAACGAAGTATTCAGGACTTAAGGGTTTCGGGTGAAACCCGACTCCGCAGAAACCGAAAAGCCTAAAACTCTGAACCTCCCCCAAAACCCTAAGCCCCTAAACGCTGGAATTCTCAGAGAACCCCTGTAGAACCGTATGAAACCCAATCACATCCGAAAGCCCAAGCCCAAGTCCGCTCAGACCCTAAATCCCTCAACCGCAGGGTGCTTATATGGGTCTGTCTGTTTCTGTACACGTATTTTGTCTGATCATGTCTGATCTATATCTATTTATGCTTTTTGATTATTGATATATAGGGCTTACAGGCCCTTACAAGGCTTGAAATTCCTCGCCGGTTGATTGTTGGGGAATTAGAGGAGGCCTTAACATGATTCAACTCATATTTCTTACGGCAATCGAAGGGCTTCTTGGAGACGTTGCGTTCGAAAGCACACCTGCGCCACGCCGAGGTTTTCATCGACCTCTGCGACTTCAGAGGGGGGGAGAAAGCTGTTGGGATTTAGGGTGTTAGGCTTCAGGGTTAGGGTTGTTTTAAGGCTTAGGCACTTCAGCGGGACGGGTTGCAAACGAGTACAGACTCTCCCCGCATTGGGGCTTTAGCTTCGGTGTTCAGTGCTCCTAGTCTTTCCTTCCTTTCAGGTTTAACTGCCCCAAAACCCCTATACCCCAAACCCCAAACCGGTTGGTTTCGGGTTGAGGGTAGTATCCCCAAGTAAGGACTTTACCTCAGAGACTGCGTAAGCACTGAGTTCTAGAACTGTAGATCTCACTCCCTAAGCCCAAGACTTGAGATAGAATCCTAAACCCTGCACCTTCGGTTCTAATCCCTACACCTTGAAACGAAACCCGGACACCCTAAACTTCGGGGTTACTTCTCTGAACGATGAAAGGCTCAGAGATTCTATCGGCTCTTCTTCTTGACGAGCGACTTCAAAAGCAAATCTCTAAGCCCTGTTGGCTTGGGAGTAGGACTTGGGGTTTAAGGTGCCACTCTCAGAGCACTCGCCGCATTCGCAACAAGTTCCCACCACTTGAAGAAAGAGCCATCATCATCCGGAACATCCTCGTCCACATCATCCTTGCGATCCATTGTAGCGCTCGTATATCCCAAACC
>BGNK01004429.1:15829-50725 GCA_003297005.1 Symbiodinium sp. clade A Y106
GTACCCTAAACCCGAAAACCCCGGTACCCTAAGCCCTAAACCCTTGTGCCCTTAACCCTAAACCATATAACTAAACCCTACCCCTCTACCCTAAACCCTAAACGCCGTACCCAAACCCTTTCGGCACCTTTCGGATTGCGGTCCGCCCTCGGCCGTAGCAGAAGACAGCCTATCACGAGGGGTGTTTCACCCACAAGGAAAAGGCAGGGTGGCCCATTCCCGCCCGTTNGACTTCCCTGCTGCATGGCGCACCAGATGGGCCCACCGTAAACCGCACGCAAGCCAACGAAGAGGACCAGCCTGGCTGGCCCTGAGCGTACCTGATCCACAACGATAGCCTGCCCGGAAAGACAATGGCCTTGTCCTGCCCAACCAGCGCGACCAACGTTACAGTATCACACTTCAACGCCCAAAGTGGCTCAAGGAACATGGCGATAACCTACCCCCAGGACTTTGCCCGCTCNCCCAACCAGCGCGACCAACGTTACAGTATCACACTTCAACGCCCAAAGTGGCTCAAGGAACATGGCGATAACCTACCCCCAGGACTTTGCCCGCTCCACCCCGCCTCTGGAAGGCGCCTTGAGCCAAAATGGCTACGGAGAGCACTCGCCGCATTCGCAACAAGTTCCCACCACTTGAAGAAAGAGCCATCATCATCCGGAACATCCTCGTCCACATCATCCTTGCGATCCATTGTAGCGCTCGTATATCCCAAACCNAGAGCACTCGCCGCATTCGCAACAAGTTCCCACCACTTGAAGAAAGAGCCATCATCATCCGGAACATCCTCGTCCACATCATCCTTGCGATCCATTGTAGCGCTCGTATATCCCAAACCCTAAACCCCTGTACCCTGTACCCTAAACCCCTGACCCTAAACCCTTCATCCTAAGCCCTAACCCCTGAACCCTAAACCCCTGTACCCTGAACCCTAAACCCCTGTACCCTGAACCCTAACCTTCGTACCCTAAACCCGAAAACCCCGGTACCCTAAGCCCTAAACCCTTGTGCCCTTAACCCTAAACCATATAACTAAACCCTACCCCTCTACCCTAAACCCTAAACGCCGTACCCAAACCCTNGTACCCTAAACCCGAAAACCCCGGTACCCTAAGCCCTAAACCCTTGTGCCCTTAACCCTAAACCATATAACTAAACCCTACCCCTCTACCCTAAACCCTAAACGCCGTACCCAAACCCTAAACCCCAGTAATGGAGGGTTGCAAAGGCGCCTTCCGTAATCCTCCACACGGAAGCTGGACGTAGAGGCCGCGGCCTGGCAGCTTCATTCACCCAGCAGGTTTATGAAGGTCTTAGAGGGTTTATGAAGGTCTTAGAGGGTTTAGCGCTCACTTGATGAGGTTCGTGCGGATTTTTGTGTTCTATATAAGGGCTGCTTGAGAGTTTGCACCAGCTCGATGTGTCGTTTTGCAACGGTTTTTTTGTTGACCCTGGTCTGCGGAATTTTCGGGTAAGGCTTCGAGTGTGTCGGTTTGTCGATTTGTTGCGGATTTCACTTCAGGGTTGAGACTGATGAAGATCGGCCGGCGCCTTGCTGGCAGGAGAACCACCGACCGGCGCTGTGATGCCCATCATGCCAACCAGGTACCTCCTGGATTCCGGAGGTGGAAACTAGCCGCTGGCGGCTGCGGGGGCTACGCAACAAAGCTAAGTTTAAGTTCACGTTGCAGCATCTAGGACAGAAAAACTTGCTGATGCTTGCGATTTGCTGTCGTGGCTGGGTCTGTCCCAACGGGAGGTTGCTGAAGTAAGCAATATGTCCAAGATGCTCAAAACATATGACTTCCGGGTGCCTTGGCCACATGTAGCGATGCGGTTTCTTGGTGACCATTTCCAATTTGCCTGGAGAATGCTGATATACTTTCATTTTGCTTTATTTTGTGACCAGTACCACCCGAAATAAATGCCTGCTGATGCTCATGATGCTTGCCCTCCTTCCTGTCTCCACCAAAATCGCGCTGGTTGATGGCTAAGGACCCCAAAATAAGGCACCGCTGTTTTCGAAAACTCCCACATGCCACCCGAGACGGAAGCCCGCTGATGCTCATGATGCTTTGTCAATGGCTCTTTGCCGGCCGAAACAAGACTCGGCTGATGCTCATGATGCTTGCTTGAAGCCGTGATGCTCATTTGTGGATCGGTCTCCTTTCATCATGCTCGCGCAGTGTTCCTGACCCATGCTGCTGGAAACAAGACCCAACCCATGAGCATGATCTGGTGCTTTACGTTGAGCGGGCCACTTCACCCGATGACCCGCTGACGCGTCGCCACGCATGCCCCAGTGGACTGCACCACCTGCAACCATGATGCTGCTAGTGAACCTTGGCTGAAGATGTTCGTGATGGTCACCACAAGCAAGCCACTGATGGCTTGCTGGCTGTGCGGCTTTTCCCACTTGTTCCGCGGCCATACCAGCAAAGTTTTGGTGGCCACGCGGCAGCCTCCGTAGTCCAACCCACCCGACAGGAGGCCACTGATGCTCATGAAGCCTGCTTGTCTTGGTGACAAAGCTTCCTGTCCACCCGCGACTGCGAGACCTGACTGGAAGAAACGACAAAGGGAGGCTGAGAGGGAGATAGAGACAAGGCGAAAAAGAAAGAGAGAGAGAGAGAGAGCGAGCGAGCGAGGAGCGAGACAGAGAGAGGGAGAGAGACACACACAATCGGACAGACAGGCAGCATCGGCGCTGCGAGTCTCTGCAACAGTACCAGTAACAGCGAAGGGTTTATAGTTTAATGCTTTAAAAAAAGCCAATGTAAACCTCTTATGAAATCCTTATACAACCTCTATGAGGCCCCCTAATAGCCTCCAAAAACACTATGGGTTTCGGGCTTAGGATCAGCGCAACCGGAACAGCACGCAGCGAGCTGCGGCCTCGTCTGCTTCCAGGCCTGAAGCAGGTCTTGCAGAGGAAGAATTCCTTTTGAAGGGTCCCTTTAAGAGTTCCTACGGTATTGAGAGTTCCTTGTAGGAGTTGCTCCGAAGAGTTCCTTTTGAGAGTTGCTTTGAAGAGTTCCTTTTCAGAGCTCCCCTTAAGAGTTCCGTTTTGAGAGATCCTTTTTGAAGGGTCCTGTAAGGCTGTATCGAAGCTCCAGAGTAGAGCTTCTCTATTAACTCGAGCACGTTCTAAACACCACATGTGGACATAGGGTTTAAGGCTTAGGGCATGTGGATGTCGCTAGCAACTCAACAACTACATCGCAGGAGCACACACAACAAGAACCGCCGTACGTCCCTTTTCCAGTAGTGGTAGAAGGCGGAGAACTAAGCCCCAAACCCCTAAACCCCCTAAACCCCTATGTCCCAAACACCTAACCCCGAAACCCTAAACCCTAAAATCCCTAAATCCAGGTTTGGGTTTTAGGGTTTAAGGTTCAGGGTTTGGGTTTAGGGTTTGGGGTGGTGAGAGCCTCAACCAAAGCCCGAAAACTCTCCAAAAACCCAAGTCCCAATGAGAGCGAAAACCGACGGTCTCAGGTTGCAGAACCCTTTTCTGCTCATGCAACCTGTCATCCAAACCGGTCACGAAGAGAGCTGGTGTCAGGACTGAAGCGGATATGCAGGCGACCCATCAGTTCCCAAGTAAGAGGGGTTGGGACGCACCTAATTCCAGTTTAGGGTTTTGGATATAACACTTCCCGAAACCTGCATTACATCCAAATCTCGCGGCCCTCAACATCCAAGAATTCCCCCTCAACCACAAGGCTCAAAGCCCACATTCCTTGGCCCACGACCGACAACGCGCTTGCTCTCAATCTCCACGGCACAGCGCACAGTCGCTAGCAGCGGTTTGCCTTCGCAGTTTTTGGATGTCGAGCTCAGGCCCTAAAACCTAAACGCCTAACCTTAAGGTGCGTTGAACGCTAGGCCCTATAAACCCCTAAATCCAAACCCTAAACCCCTAAACTGGCCCTAAACCACAAACCTTAAACTGCCTTGAACCTTCGAAACCCCTAAACCCCTGAACCCCTAAACCATAAACCGTGATTTAAACCGGCATCCTAAGCCCCTGCACCCCCGAAGCCTAAACCCCTCCACCCGGCCTCTGGCTGGGGCGTAAACGACCCGATCTCCCGGAGAATACGCCTGGGCAGGGCCATTGGGGAGCAGGGAGGGTCGCAGCCTGTGGCCCCGGTGACCTTCTGTTTAAAGCTTTGGGTTTGGGGTTTAGGGTTTAGGGTTTGTGGTTTAGGGTTTAGAATTTAGGGTTTTTGGGGTTTGGGGTTTAGGGTTTAGGGTTTTTGGGGTTTGGGGGTTTAGGGTTAGAGGATTAGAGTTTCACTAGGGATGGGGTTCAGGGCTTAGGGTACAAGAAACTAAAAAAATATGGTATACTATGATATGCTGTAAAAAACTGTAGTATACGGTGGGATCTAGGATGTTGTCGGGATTTTGGAAAGGTTTAGGATCTGCTGGGACTCTGTGTTTTGGGGTTTGGGATTGAAATTTACAATGCTGCTGCAACTTCCCAGACCCTGAACCCTTCGGAACCGTCATTTCTTCTGAATTCGTTGCAATTGAAGAGATAGCTTGCATGGTATGTTGTATTTTCGCGCAGAGTTAAACCCTAAACTCACAAACCTAAACCCCAATGATTGTCTCTACTTCCGTTGGTCCTACTCTGAACCTAACGGCTGGGGCCTGGGACATAGAATCTCTGTTATGCTTTTGGCAGTGGCAGGTCAGAAATTCCCAAATCCCTAACATATAAGGGAAAAATATTGGGGAAAAAATACTAACATATTGTGGAAAAAATATTGGGCCAACTTGCCCAATTTCCGATGGTGTGTAAAGCCTCTGGCCCTGCACCTGAAACCGTCAACAGCAACACTCTGCACTGTACCAAACATTTCGAATCATTCTCAAGGGGAGCCTCGTTAGGTCAAGTAGTGTGGGGGCCTTAATGACGAAAAGATGACTTTCGCTGAACATTTTCCTACAGTTATATGAAGGGCCATATCGGCAAGCCCTGAACCCCTGAACCCCTGAAGCCCTAAACCCCTAAACTCTAAACCCACTCCCTGAACCACAAACCCCTAAAGCCCAAAGCCCTAAGCCCAAAGGCTCTACAGTGCTACCTCAGAGCTGGGCCTCTGCCAATCGGGGCCGCTTGGCGGGTGCCGCCATGAGCCGGAAGGGGAGGGGGAGCTCGAGGGTGCTCTTGGGGTTCAGGGTTTAGGGCTTAGGGCTTCGGGCTTAGTGTTTAGAGTTTGGGGTTCAGGGTTTAGGGCTTAGGGCTTAGTGTTTAGAGTTTGGGGTTCAGGGTTTAGGGCTTAGGGCCTAGACTTTAGGATTCAGGGTTTAGGCGGGGGTTTCCATGAGGGGTTCTATAAGAGTTTTGTAAAGGGTCGTATAAGGGTTTTCGATGGTAAATATACATATACATACATATATATACATATATATGTATATGTATGTGTGTATATATATATATGTGTGTGTGTGTGCATGTATGTATATATATAGATATACGTGTATATATATATATATATATATATATATGTGTGTGTGTGTTTGTATATATATATATATATATACATATGTATGTATGTATGTATGTATATATATATATATGGGGGTTGAAAGTTTGATTTAGGTTTAGTGTTGTTAGTTGCTGGGGCTTGAAACCTGGTTTGGGGTGTAGGTTTTAGGCGCGGGGCGGTGTTCTCTAGGGTTTATGTTTTTGCAGGTTAGAGTTTGGGAATTATCTTCAGGGATTCCGAATTTGGGGCAGGGGAGTTTCTCTAATTTTGAGGGTGATTAATATTAGTGCCCCACAAGAAACCCCCCAAAAAATGGCGCTATGAAAACCCAACCAAACCCTATCTGTAAGAACTTTATGGAAGCCTGTAAAAAGCACTAAAGCCTCACATGGGAGTTTCCGAAAATAGGGGACCCCAGTGCAGTAACCCTAAGTAGCAGGATCCTTATTATAAGGCCCCAAAATAAGGTACCCCTAATTTGCGGAAACTCCCACATAGAACCCCATGAATTCCTAAACGGCGGAGTATCGCCGGCTCTCAGCCTCGTGGAAGGCTTCCCCACCAGAGCCGGATGTGGACGAGGGCGAAAGTGCAACTTGCGACACGCCCAAGTAAAGCTTACAGTTTAGGGTTCAGGGTAGTTTAGGGTTTCAGGGTCTAAAGTTTGGGATTTGGATCCTGATACTCAAGTTACGTTACGTGGTGCCATATCTACTTGCAAACCAGGTTCAGTCGCAGGAGTCGTCAAGTGCCCCGAGCTTGTTGGTATATCTAAGCCCCATACCTGTCACAGTCCTGACGCATGGGTGCGCGCCCCGACAGGCATAGCTTCAGCCTTGAAGTTTACGATCAACAAATCAAACTAGCAACAAAGAGTACCAAGAAGCCAGTGGTGAGCCTCATTCAGCAGCCACCGCACTCAACAAGTCAGGAACGGCTTCGGCTGACAAGAACTGGAGGAAGTGACGAGCATGCTCTAAAGCGTGCTCTTCTTTTACGAGCCTTCTTTTCAAAGGCTGCTGGTCGAAGGGATGCAAAGGATAGCCGGTTTCAACTTCTGCATCTCTCTGTGAGACAGATGCTCCCAAGGCTTGAGCAACTTGGAAAGCAAGCCTTCGTGACGTCACCTGCCTCTCATGAAGCTTGATTGCTCAACATGACGAAACCCTGAACCCTAAACCCTTCAATCTTTACCTGACACTTCGTCACAAAGCCAGTCCAAGCCTGTTGTTGAAACGCGCCTGGTCGCCCAACGAACGTTCAGCGAACACTCCGGAAGCTGGAGGCAAGGACTTCGTGGCAGCTTGGTCATGGCATGATCATAGTGAAAAGGACAAGTAGTGGTGGAAGAAGAAAGCTATGATTATGATATCTCCAAGAATTCGAGGCGTAGGACACCGGTGCGGGATTTAGGCTCTAAGGCACAGAAAACAATACCTGACTCTGGACACCAGCGAACAACCGTTCAGGGTTCAGGGTATAGGGTTTCACAGTTCGAACCTCACAGCCCTTAACGCTAAACCATTCTAAAACCTAAAGCATAAACTCTTGCATCCACCGAATCAGCACCTGAACTGGAGCTTCAAAAGCCGCTCTACGACTCCTTGAATCCTGGCTCCCACCGGAGTCCAAAAAGCTCTCAGAACGAATCTGAAGCTCAGGAGTCAGGAGCTAACCCCTTTAGGGTTAGGGCTTATGGTTTTTATGGGTTCCTGTAAGAGTTCCATAAGGATCCCTCTAAGCGATCGATGAGGATTTAGGGTTTATAGGGTTACGGGGCTCTGGGATCTAAGGCTTCTTTGTTAAGGGTCTCTGGCTTTACGGCTTGCATAAACCCGAAAATGCCGAAATCTTAAACCTGTAGAGGAATCCTTCCAGAATGCTGACAGGAACGTGATAGAACCCTTACAGGAACCGTAAAGGTATCTAGAAGAGTTCCTGGAAGGCTTCCTAGAAGACTTCCTATAAGAGTTCCTACATAGGAGCCCTTGTTACAAGGTTCCTTGACTCGACCTTCATGGAATCAGGGGTTTGGGACTCTGCGCAGCGGATGCCCAAACCCGAAGCTCCTAAAACCTTAACAGCTAAACCCTAAACCCTCAACCCTAAACCCCTAAACTCTAAACAGCTAAAACCTAACCCCCACACCCCTAAGCCCCTAAACCCCTAAGCCCCTAAACCCCTAAGCCCCTAAACCCTAAACAGCTAAACCCTCAACCCCTAAGCCCCTAAACCCTAAACAGCTAAACCCTAAACCCCTAAGCCCCTAAACCCTAAACAGCTAAACCCCTAAACCCTAAACAGCTAAACCCTAAGAGTTGAAGGTCGTAGGCTTGGGGTTTCGAGGCTTTGCCGACTCTTTGGTTACGGCTTTGCAGGGGTTTTGTGTCAAACCTCGTCGTAGGCTGCGGGTCTTTGGGTTTAAGGTTTAGGGTTTAGGGTTTAAGGTTTAGGGTTTAGGGTTTAAGGTTTGGGTTTAAGGTCTGGGGTTTAAGGTTAAGGGTTTGGGTTTAAGGTTTATAGGGTTTAAGGTTTAGGGTTTTTTGGGCCGTAGACCTTGGGTTTAAAGTTTAGGCTTGGGGCTTGGGTTTGGATTTACCACCCACAGGCCGTTTCATCGGCCTGACACCCGAACATGAATCTGGCGAACGAGGACGCCAAGATGAGCTGGAAACTCAATGGGAGTTTCCAAAAATAGGGGACCCTGATATAGTACCCCTAAATAGTAGGATCCTTATTATAAGGACCCCAAAATAAGGTACCCCTAATTTTCGGAAACTCCCATATCCATTCCCTGAATAGGCTCTGTGTAGTGTTCTCGACCCTCCACCAAAAAAAGACATAAATATCCTGGGAGTAAGCTCTGAACTTAGAAAGTCTGTGGTTCGAGACAAAGGGTTCACCTATATGGGAGTTTCCAAAAATTAGGGGTACCTATTTTGGGGCCTTTAGGGTACCATATTAGGATCCCCTATTTTTGGAAACTCCCATATAGATTCCGATTTCGGTGCGATGCTTCATGTCAGCTCCCATCTCAACTGAACAGCATTTCTTAAAATCGCCGTCTCCTTCGGCAAACAGGGGCTGCAGCATCGATGCCTTTGAGCCATTCCTAAACTCTCTACCCTAAACACCACACATAAATGGGAGTTTCCGAAATTTAGGGGTACCTTGTTTTGGGGTCGTTTCAATAAGGATCCTACCATTTGGGGTACTATATAAGGGTCCCCTATTTTCGGAAACTCCCAAATGTGATCCGAATACGAGCCGCATCCAAAGGATTATTCCCCTGTGGTCCTGCAGGTTAATGGCACGGCCAACACGGGATCTAACCCAGGCGTGAGTGTCATATATGGGTAATTGTCAAAATTAGGGTCCCTTTTTGGGCACCCTAAATAATAAGTGCCGTATTATACTAGGGACCCAAAAAGGGACCCCAATTTTGACAACCACCCATATAGGGGTCCGAAGAATTCACAACAAAAGGCCCCCGGGGCCCCTTCTTTAACAAAAGTGCAACATCATAGAGGGGCCTAAATGAGCCTAAATGATTACCAATACTACTTTTGAGGGTTCCTTAAGATATATATATATATAGTACATCATAGAGGGGCCTAAATGATTACCAATACTACTTTTGGGGGGTTCCTTAAGATATATATAGTATAATGGGCACCAAAACCCTATTCTAATTATTAAGGCCCCTATATTACCCCCAAAAAAAACACGAAACACACCCTAGTCTGACCTATGAGGCCCGCATATGAGGGGGTTTAGGAAGTTTGCTGAGGGAGTTCCGGATTTCAGGTGGGGCTCCAGGGGTGCTGGCTGTCGGGCTCAGGGTTCAGGTTTTAGGGGTTTCGGGGGTTTTGGGGGTTCATGCGTAGTTATAAAGGTTCCTTTAAGGGTCCCTGTAAAGGGATCTTCTATAGGGATTCTATAAGGGTATAGGGTTTAGGATTTACTTGGAGGGGTTCATGGGTAGTTATAAGTAGGGTTATAAGTAGGGTAACTATACTTATAACCCATAAGGGGACTTATAACCCTACTTATAACTACCCCTGAACCTCCAAGTAGGGTTTAGGGGTTTCGGGGGGTTTTGGGGCTTTTGGGTTTAGGAGCTTAGGCTTTGGGGCTTAAGCTGACTGTAGGCTTCATGTGGGTTGTAGGGATCTGCTCCGATAGGATCGGAACAAGGTTCGGGGGGGTTGCTACATCCGAAGGGCTTCCTGCTCGATCGAGGTTCTCCAAGTGGGTACCCTTTCTCCTGGATTCAATTTCAACAAGGGAGCCCTAAAACAAAGGGCAACAGGGTACTACTGGGGAACCCAGCCTACCTATCTAGCTGAAACCCTAAACTTTCCCTAAACCCCAAACCCCCCCATCCTCGTGTTCACCTTCATTGCTGCTACCGGCCTACTTGTAGTGCGATCTGGTTCTTTCATCGGCTCAAATCGAATAAGGATTATGATCAGAGTTGTCGGTGCCCTGGCAAAGGCGACATGCGCTGCCCAATCCAGATTAAAATCCTCGGTGAAAGATCGTCGCAGCCGTACCCGACAAGCGGTCTGCAGTCCACACAAAGTAAGCCCCGAATCTCTGAATTCTATCTGGTCCGACTCCCCAAAACCTGAAAGCCCTAACGAAACCACTCTCCTTGTTGCAAAAATACAATAACAAACCCCCAAAATCCTCGTCTATGTCGTAAGGCTGCTTTCTGGCATGTTCGATCATGTGCTTCGGGGTGTCTTCCTGACGGCCCACACACCCTTGGGGAAGATGCTTGCTGAAGCAAAAAGAAGGGAAGCCCCGCTGATTGATCTTATTGAATTGAGTTTTGGAGTATATTATACTCCAGTCAAACACTGAATGCTCTTGGGCTAGAAACCTGAAATCCCCAGTGTCCATGTAACTTCGGGAGACCTCCCCCCAAAATCCAACATCCTATACCAGCGAAAGTCACCAATCTTACACTTACACAAGATACCTCCCACCTCCAAACTCGAGACGTGAAACTCAACTCCTGCACTCCAACAAAACTCTTCATGAAGCCACAACCACCTCCAACCCAAACTATAGGGTTGCGACGGTTCAAACCGTGACGCACTGGGTGGGTCTCTAAACGGGTGTACTGTAGAGGGAGACCGTTGCAGTCAGAATAGGGTAATACACTATAACTACAGCAAGGAAGCCGACAAAGAATGGTATTACTAATTATTCAGGCTTCTACAAAGCCGAAACTGAAAGACACTGGCGGTATTATTGGCGAACAAACCGTTTCGTCAGGAATATGCCACAATTCAAGCAGCTTCACGTACTTAAGGTGTTCCAAGATTTTGCATGGAGGGTTCTGTAACAATGACGACAGAACAGATCCTGAAGCCCAATCCCGAAATGCCCTCAACCCCGAACCTCCAAACCCAACAGTAAGTTTGATCCTAAGCGCTAAATCCAACCCTGAAGTTTGAATCTTAAATCCCTATATCCCTAAATCCCTAAACCCTGAACCCTAAACCCTGAATCCTAAATCCCAAACCGCCAACCCTGAATCCTCGAGCCCGAACCCTCGAACCCTAACCCGCGCATCCTACATCCCAAACCCTAATGTCCTACATCCTCGGGATCCTACTATAAATTACGCTTAATTAAGGGATATTGGAGTCTGTGGGAAGCTCCTACATCCGAAACCTAGCCCCAAAGCAATCGGAGGCGGGGCTCCCCTCGGTTCTGTGCTTTCCGGGCCGGCCGGGGGCTTGGGGCGCAACGGTGCGACGGGAAGCTGCTAGAATTACAAGCGGTGTGAAGGGTTTCAGGGTTTAGGATCTTAGAATTAAAAGCGGTCTATTCCCTATACCCTAGAACCCCAAACCCTAGATCATATTGTGGATGTGGTGTAGAACTTAAGGTTTATCATCTTACAACAATAAGCGATCAATCCGTGTTTTCAGCGATTTGTCTAAGGATTTCTTTCGGCTGCTTCTGGGGGTTTAGAGGGTTGCAGTCGGCGTAAGGACATTTGTGTTTGGGGTGGAGTCTGCTGGGTTCAAGGGTTACGGAGCTTGGGGTGCAACCAGTATAAACGGCAATTACAAAAACACCAATAACAGCCAACTACTAACGATAAGAATACAGATAACAATAGTATTAAAATGCAGTAATAAAGCTCAACGGTACCGTCTGGGCTTTCAAATCGAGCTTGAACAAGAAGGTTTCCGGTGTTTCAAAAGTCAGAGCTACTTGCCCAGGTTTTCAGCCTTTACCTGTCCGTGGTGGCAGTATAAGCGCCCGAATAATACACATAGTACAGCCGGGGGATACATCATAATAGCATAACCATATAATTAGAAACCACTAAGGGGATCACCACTCATTATTCAGACCTCTTTGACAGACTTTAAAATAGGGGAGTCTGCGATTGGGGTCCTCTTCCCGCAGATGCCCCGACCGATTCAAACGGTCTGCCGGACCGCATCCCTGTGAGAAACGCCTCTTCAAAGCAAGGATCAGGCAAGTCCAAAGACGTGGGCTTCGGGTGTAGGGTTTTGGGGTTTAGGGCTTAGGGTCTAGGGTTTAGGGTTGGCCGGCGTTCTGGATTTGCCTTCCGGTCGTTGCTTTTCGGGCGTGATCAGCTACCGAATACTGGCCTTATGCTTGATTCCGTGTGGTCCCTAAACCCTAAACCCTAAACCAGAGACCTTCGGGTTGCTCCTGAAACTGGTTGTAGCCCCTGAGATGAAAGCAGCGCAGCGGCCTTAGTTGCGGTATCTTAGATGGCAACGATGAGAGAGGACTATATGGGCAGTTCTGTAAATGAGGATCCCTTTCTAGGTCCCAGAAAGAGTACGGCACCCTTATAAAAGGACCCTAAAAAGGGACCCTAACTTAGTGAACTACTCATGTTGGCGATAAGACTACTAAATCAAACATTCAGCTCCCTATATCCTAAGACTCCGAAAACCTAAACCCTGGAAGGGACCCTAATTTAGAGTACTACCCATATGCCTATATCATATATATATATATATATCGAAAGACTGGCTTGCTTTAGGAACCCCACTGGCTCTTGCGACATGCCTGGCCAAGCGAGGCTGGTCAAACTTGGCAGCCCTCGTTTCTGGTGGATCACCGGCCTCACCTCATATCATCTCCCCAAATCCCCAAGGCCTACACCCTACACCTTACCAAACCCGAACCCATACAAAAGGAAGAAATGCGCAAACCCCTCCGACCACAAGTCAAAAATCCCTTGACTTTAAACCCCTGAAGGCCTACACACTAAATCTCGAAGTTTCGAACCCAAACCCTACGGTCTCCAAAACCTCTATCTGAAAGCTCACAAAAAGATGATGGAGCTGGCTGCGGGGTTTTGGGTTTGAAGGTAAGGGTTTAGGGTTTAGGGTTCAGGGTTTGGAAGTTCAAGGCTTGATTCCGGCTTTGAGATTCAGCATTTAGCATTTCTTGGGCTTCAGGGTTTGCAAACAACTAGATCAAGACCGATGAAGCACTTGTAAACCACCACATGGCCCTATGATGCCCTATACAATACAAGAGGAACATGGTTTAGTTGGGGGTGTTGGGACTAGCGGGTGGGGATCGTCGGTTGAGGTCTGAGATGAAACTTTGGCAAATTGGCAATGACGCTCCCTATTGAATGAGAGGTCGCAGCCCATTGTAACCGCTACGTTTAACCCTAGCCCGCGCAAACCCCAATCCATTAAGCCAGGCGGGGTGCAGACCCTGTAGTGTAAAATCCAAGCTCACCGACAACGACACATCCAATAAAGCTAAAGCCAAAAGCACCAAGATCCAGCGTCTACAACCCCAACACTAGACCCGTGCACCCTAAACCCTTAACACAAAACCTAAGCACCAAGACAGCCGAAAAAATGGCCCGAGACCCCGCAAACCCTGAAACCCTACCACAAAAGTATAGCATAAACTGACACAAGTACAACAGCAATATAGTACAGCGTTATGAACAGGACGAAGAGTACTAAACACAAATGAGAATATGACTATAAAACACACTAAGTACCCACTTCCTCTGTAAACCCATTGAAACCCCACAGAACCTTTCTTAATACGCTATGAAGAAAGCCAATGTTTTGTTGCTACAAAAATAGGAAGAAAAAGAAGCAGAAAACAGAACAGCCTTCTAAAACTTCATAAAGTCACTAGCAATTCTATAAACCCTGCAATAAGAAAAAACATATAAACGCCCTACATATATGAAACCACCATAAAACCCTGCAAAATCCAGACACACCATAAGTGCACTGCATAACCCCCCTAATCCTGAATCCCTAAACCCCAAAGCAGAAAAGGGCTTCTGTTTCTGTGCACGGACTCTTCGCGGAATTCAAAGGTGCGAGGAATCCTGGCACAGTTGGGTGCGTCCGCTTCTCAGAGCTTGATACGCCTTCATGGAGCCTTTATAAGAGTTGTAGTGCAGGTTGCTTGGGCTGTATGGATTTTTGTGACCAAGGGTATCCCAGAGAGGTTGGCTGACCCCATGAAGGGTTCTATCAGAGTTCTTCAACAGGGTCTACCAGGGCTCTGTGAAGGGGTATGGCGCACCTTAGGCCAGCCTTTCAAGGTCTGGAGATTCAGGGTTTTCTTGGAGATTCAGGGTTTTCATGGCGCTTTCTTGGGGTTTCTGCAAACCCTGAAACCCTAAAGGCTTGCAAGACTTAACGCCCCCGAATCATGACCTTCAACTCCCTTCTTCAATGCCTACACTTATACTTCTGAAGCCCTTTTTTCGAGCATGTAAAGCACCTGTAAGATACTGCAAGGAAGCCCAGAAAGGCCCGTTTAGACCTAGGCCTTCCCAGCTTGTGGCCGCCTCTGTTCAGTCTGTGCCGCCCGTCCCACCGGGGGCCGCGGTCCTTGGGGGCGTTCTCTCAGATTAGGATTTGGGGTTACGGTTTAGCGATGGCTTAGGGTTTCGAACTTGGCTTGGGTTGAGGGTTTGAGGTGGTGGGTTCAGGCTTTAGGGCTTCGAGGTTCAGGGTTTGGAGCTTTTCACAGGGCATGGAGAGATCAATGTTGGCGCTTTCGGGATATGGGGTTCAGAACGCTACCTGTGCTTGCAAACGGGGTTGGTCAGAAATGGAAGTGGCGTGGCCAATTTACAGGATGTGCCGCATGAGAATGCTGACCCGATTTGACCCGTATAACACCCGGCCCTTGTAATACTGTATACAGCCAGCCCCTAAACCCTAAACCCTAATGCTCTGAGCCCTGATCCCCAAACCCTAAGCACCATGGCCCTCACACAAGGAGGACGTGAGCCCCGAGCAGCCATCACGGAATCGGGTCGCAGAAAGCAGTGCTGCCTACAATCACAACCCCCCCGCCCCCCCCTGGCCACAAAGCTCAAACTTTTGGGTCCAGGGCTCCCATTGAAACCCCCCGCTGCTGCACGCCCTTCAAAATCCCAAATATATGGAAACCGAGTTCTTTCGATTGAGGAAGACTAATGAATACACACTTGAAGGAAGTTTGAAGGAACCCTTAAAGGAACCTTACCCTGACACTCACACTCTAAACCCTAAACCCTAAACCCTAAACTCGAAACCACCCTAAACTCTACACTCTCAACCCAGAACTCGAAACCCTAAAAGCCCAAAGCCCTAAACCCCAATTCCAGGCCCTAAACCCATAGACTCCAAACCCCAAACCCTGAACCCTAAACATCCCTAGACCCGAAAGAGATAGGCCCTCGAAGACCGGGTGGCAGGCCGACAGTGTCGGAGTCCCGGGACGCTCCCTGCCAGGCTGTGGACCTCCACCGACTCTCTTTCTGGGTTTAGGGCTTAGGGCTTTTAGTGTTTTTAGGTTTTTTAGGGGTTTTAGGATTTGGGGTTTGGAGTTTGGGGTTTAGGGTTGGGGGTTCAGGGCTTGGGTTTGGGGTTTAGCTCTTAGGGTTTAGAGTTTAGGGTTGAGGGTGTGGGGTTATAGGGTGGTTTCGAGTTTCTGGCTTAGGGTTTAGGGTATAAGGTTTAGGGTTTGGGGTTTGGGGTCCAGGGCGTGTGGTCTATGGGGTTTAGGGCTTAGGTTTGGGGTTTAGGGTTTCGGGTTTCGGGTTTGGGGTTAGGGGTTTAGGGGTTTAGGGGTTTAGGGGTTTAGGGGTTTAGGGGTTTAGGGGTTTAGGGGTTTAGGGGTTTAGNGTTTAGGGGTTTAGGGGCTTAGGGGCTTAGGGGTTTAGGGGTTTAGGGGTTTAGGGGTTTAGGGGTTTAGGGGTTTAGAGGTTTAGGGGTTTAGGGGTTTAGGGGTTTAGGGGTTTAGGGGTTTGGAGTTTGGATTTGGAGTTTTGGTTCGTGAGGGGTGGACATGGTGCCTTTCTACTACAGGTTTTTGTTAAGGTCTTTGCGTGCCTTTTATAGGTGTTGACAATGGTTCCATTTGCAGGGTCGCAGTACGTTTTTGGGGCTTTGGTTGGACTAGGGTATTTTGAGTTAAGCTGTGCTAAACTATGCTTGTAATAGGGACTATGGGGCAATACAAGTGTAAAGTCTACCGACCTCTAAATTACCACGTGTTTGTAGGGTTTTGTATCGTCTGCTTGTTTTTATACCTCTTTACACGGTTTTCAGAGCTGCCTTTCGAAAGGATTCGAATGGCATGTGTAGGTTTTCATTGTTGTTTGCATTTGTTGAATCAGGGTTTCAGAACATTAGGGGTGCCTGCCTAGGCGCCAATGCCGCCAATGAAGAGAATCGCTACCAAGAGTTGTGCTGACAAGAACACTCTCTTCTCTATACATATAAATATATTATTATACATATATAGATGTCTTTTATTTATTTATTTACTTGTTTACATATACACACACACACATCTCGAAATCGTGAGGTTTGCCTTATCATCTCCCTCATGTGGTCCCTAAAACTTAACCTAAACCCCTGAACCGTAGACTCATAAACCCCCTAAACCCCAAACCCTAAACCCTTGAACCCTAAACCCTGACCCCTAAACCGCTTCACCGCTCAACCCAAGAACCAGGGTGGTCAAGCTCCCCAAGACTCCAATATCCCTTAATGAAGGAATATACCTTAAATTATAGCAAGATCTCTAATATGATTTAAGGACTCTTCCTTAATTAAGGGATATTGCAGCCCTCCAAACCCTAAACCCAAAAGATCCCTTATAGACCCCTTATAGATCCCGTAAAGGAACCCTAGGTATTCCTTAATTCAAGGATAGATCCCCTTATAGATCCCTTTAAGGAACCTTTAAAGGAACCCTAAGGGGTATGTTCCTTAATTAAGTCTCTGGGCCCCCAAAGCCAGGCCTTGGCCCAAGCAGCGTTGGCACTGCGCTCGAGCTGTGATCGCCGGACCTTGGAACTGCGGCGTCTCCTTAGGGTTTAGGGTTCAGGGTTTAGGGGTTCAAGGGCTTAGGGTTTATTGTTTAGGGGTTCAGGGTTTATGGGTTTTGGGTTTAGGGTTTAGGGGTTTAGGGGTGTAGGGTTCAGGGTTTAGGGGTTTAGGGGTTTAGGGTTTAGGGGACATAATAAGCCAAAATCATGAACCACCGGAGGCTCAAACCCTGGTCCCCAGCGATCCCTCTCAACCCTGAACCCCAAACCCCTAAACCCCTAAACCCAAAAACCATAAACCCTAAACCCTTAACCCTAAACTGGAAACTATCGTGAGATGTCTCTCATCTAAGTGTACTGGGCCCCAAGCTTAGTGTTCAGATTGGTTCCTCGCTCAGGGTTTTGGGGCTAAGGTTCACGGTTTCGGGTCTAGGGTTCGGGGTTCAGGGTTCAGGGTGCAACCCCACCCAAAAAAAGCGAACTTCGCAAGTCTTTGCTACGCAAGTCCTCAACGGTGCTCACCACTAAACCCGTCGGCCTAAACCTTGAAACCTAAACGGTTTAGGGCCAGTTTAAGGGTCGAGTGATTAGGGCTCAGGGACATATCCAATTCTTCAGTTTACCCGAAACTAGAAACTAGACGTCCCAAATTCCAACCGTAAATCCTGTGTGGCCCAAGCCCAGCCGACACGGGCCACGATGCCGCCACCGACGGCACCAGCGGCTCCTCGATAGGGGACTTGTGATCTACGGTTTGACCGGTCGTCGTGATTATTGTTATAAGCTAGGTAAAACATCAGCGTTAAGACAGCAAAGATGCGGCGTTGCTAGCTGCATCACCAGTTCCGGCATTCTGCTGCCGAAATCGGAACCCGAAACAGAACCGAACTGTCCCGTGCCGCTTACATCAGATTTCCCTGCTACACAGCTCAGGACTCACAGACTGGATTTGCATTAGGAAGACCTCCAAGCCCTGAAACCTCACAGCAATGTTGGCTACGACCTCTCCGACCCCGATGCGTCATGTGGAAGCCCTGGCTCTTTTGTAGGATGCTCGCTAGTTTCGCGCGTAGGGCCCCGTGCTTCGGCCTGGGCTTCGGGGCTGAAACATGAAAGAAGGGCCAGCGCCAACGACACCAACAACACCTGTCCTTGAAGCACTTGCTATTGCAAGAAGAGAAACGTTAGCCGAGAGCAAGATACAAATAATCAAAACAATGTGAAATAACAGCAACAGGAAGAAGCTCAGCCATCCAAAAGTGTATGATGAAAGTACTACCGATCGTAACGGTTAGCACGAGATTGTACCATTAAGACTTGGCAGTTTTCCGAATCAGCCTACACAGAGACGCTGCAGCAACAATTGTGCCAGCAGGAGTGGCAGTCATATTATGTCTGGCAATGCCAAGAAGAAGTCTGTTAGTGCAAGCGTGGACACAGCCATAGAAAACGATAGAACAGGAATCACGGCATGGTGCGTGCAGGCCATGACCAAGATCATGACAAGATCCACCAAAGAAGCCGCAAGTCTTACAGGAACAGAGGCCGCAGCAAGATACTAAGACTCGTTACAACGAAGTCAAACCTGTCTTCAGAGAAATATCCAACATCTCCCCGGCCAACCACTTCTGGGGCCTTGTTGCTACGCTTAGTAGACCTCTTGGGGACAAAACTTCAGGACCCCCCCGGTGCCATGAAGGGGACTCCCGCTTCTCCAGCACTGTCCCCAAGGGGCCTCCGGCCCCAACAGGGTTTAGGGTTTAGGGTTTAGGGCGCAGACGTCAGCATCTGGGAACGCTTGGGGTATCCGGCGGGCCAATTTCTCGATGTCTGGTCTAGGCGTACAAACGGCCTTTTCATGGAATGGAGGCCCTCATAAACAAGTATTGTGGCAAAAAGGCTCTCCAGGTCCACCACGAAGGGACTCCCGATCCAAGAAGCCTTCTGCTACAAGTGCTAACGGGGTCTGGGATTTAGGGTTTAGGGTTTAGGGTTTTCTGGAGTCACCGACAGCTTGCAAAAACATTCGAACTCACGAGCAATGAGCAAATTTCCGAAAAAAGCACAAAAGATAGCTCAACGCTCCTCCAGCAGCTGCTCCTGTGACAAGGCCGGTCGTGCCGCCCAACTCGGCCGTTGGCGGTTGCTTTGGGGGCAGACTTGAGGTTTTAGCTTTAGAGTTTGTGGTTGAGGTGTGGGGTCCAAGTTTTCGAGTTAAAGGTTTAGTGCTTCGGGTTTGAAGGTCGAGGCTTTGGGGATGTTTTCGGGAATGATGAGGTTTGGGTTCAGAGAACAGGTTTCCAGGATTCAGAGCGCCAGGGTTTAATTGTCACGTGTCACCCTCCAGGGTCAAGGGAGCTCGGTATCTGTAGATTTTGGCTGTCCCGTTATGGGGAATCACCACATTATTTCCCATTGATGTCATGATGCTTCTGCTTCCTCTTCTTGCGGTCAAGTTATGACCGCTACTTCGCGCATTCACTCAAAAATGAATTTTGTGCTCAATGTCATCTCTCGAGAAAAAATGCATGTCGATATTGAAGAAGGCTCTTTCCACCTGCAGCACCCGAGACAACAGCCATCTAGCCTTCTGCCTCCTGCGCCTGCTCTGAAAAAGCTTGTCAGGGTAATTCAACATCCGGGACTAAATCCCCTGAAACCCTAAACCCTAAACCCTAAACCCTGAAACCCGAACAACCCGAACAACCCGAAACGTATCCCAACCAACGGCTGACACACTGAGAGCCGGACAATTGCACCGGTGGGCACAGAGACGCCTTTAATCTAGGGGCCTTAATAATTAGAATAGGGTTCCTTTAAAGGGGTCTATACTTGTAAGGGTTACTATAAGGACTACTATAAGGGTACTATGATATAGGGGCCTTAATAATTAAAATAGGGTTCTGGGGCCCACTGTGCTATAATTACAATAAGGAACTCCCCAAATAGTATCGGTAATTACTTAAGTCCCTATGTTACGCTTCTACGGCTTAGGATTTAGGGTTCTTTGTCGACTCAGGTCTAGGGGTTGGGATCTAGGGCATTAGGGTTGAGGGTTGAGGATGGCAGAGGTGAGGGCTCTAGGTTTTAGGGCATAGCTTGCTTGCTTGCTTCCCCTTCAATGCTATCGCACGCAAGGGGTGCAGGGTTGCAGCGCCACTACAGATTTTGCAAGTCTCGCTGTCACGACATGTTGCCCTAACTTCGAGCCACGCCGCGAATCAGATTCTCTAACCTTATTGTTTTCAACTTGTACTCGTCACTAGCCAATGCTCAACCATAGGTAAGCAGTTTTGAAAGGAAGGTACAGACAACAACATAGTAGGAACAGCAATCGTACCAGCAGCCAAAGGCCTTGTGCGACTGCGACACACAGTCGTCTGAGTACTAGTACAACTAGCAACTAGCTGGAATCATGGCATTTAAAACCCTAAACCCTCAACCCCTAAACCCCAAACTCTGAACCGTGGTGAGTCAGCCGAGGGATATTTATTGTTGCCAGCATGCTCAGGAACAGCTGCCATCACTGAGCTTTGGGGTATGTTATAACATATGCACAATAAGGAACCTTAAGAAATGGTATTGGTAACCATTTAAGCCCCTACATCAGCTGTAGTTGGCCGATGTTCTGCGGTTCAGCTTAACATCTCCAGCCTGAAGGCCAGAGGCCTACAGAGGTCCCATAAATCGCCCAGAGGTGCCGTAAAGCCCAGGACACTGTATTAAAACGGAAACAGTGCTCGCAAGAGAAATTGATCAAAGTCGCAGCGCAGAGGAGGTTCGGGGCAGTTTAGGGGTTTAGGGGTTCAGGGGTTTAGGGGTTAAGGGTTTAGGGGGGCGAGTCTGAGATCTGCCGGCCTTCCCACACCCCGGAGACCCAAAACCTGAGACCTCGACACTGAAATAAAAGGCCCTAAACCCAGAACAACCTAAACCCCTAAACCCTAAAGCCCTAAACCCTAAACCCCTAAACCCTAAACCCCTAAACCCTAAAGCCCTAAACCCGAAACTGAAAACCGTAAGATCTCCAAATATTCCTGGCTGTCGCCGAAAAGGTTCTTGTTAAGGGGTTTAATTTAAGTTACGACAACCGGGATCTATAAAAATAGGGTTTCCTTACTCTGGTAACTTAAATTAAATAACTCTAAACCCTAAACCCCAAACCCCTAAACCTTAAATTAAATCCCTTAACCCCTAAAATCTGAACTTATAGGACCCTTGAAGGAACCCTAAATTATGGTGACTTACATTAAACTAGATCCCTTAACGAGAAGCCAGTCGAAGGGCCGAAAGTCACCAGCGCGGGCAGCAGCCCGCACACGGCTCCAAAGGAGCCGCCAGCCACGAGGCCCAAGGCCTCAGTTTAAGGCTTTTTTTTTTTTGGTGGGGGGGGTGGGGTTGGGGGTTTTGGGGTCTTTGGTTTAGGTTTTTTGATTTTAGGGCTTTTTTGGTTTTAGGGTTTCGGGTTTCAGGGTTAAGGGGTTCAGGGTTTAGGAGTTTAGGGTCCCTAAAGCCCTACACCATGAACCCCAACACCCTGGACCCTCAGACTTTCAACTCTGCAACTCTCAAAGAACCCATAATATAGACCCGTTATCGAGCTCTTTCAGTATCCCTTCTGGTCCTGACCCCCCGAAGACTCTCCACCAACCCACCCACCCCCCGGAAAAAACTCAGCTCGGCTACTCCGGCGCCACTGCCACCCAGCGCCTCAGGGAGCACAAGAGGTTATGGGCTTAGCGTTTGGGGTTTAGGCTGTAGGGCTTGGGTCGAGGGTTCCTTCTCGACCTTCCTTTTTTGTTTGTTTCCAAGGCTTTCTCTATGCGCTTCCTGTATGCTCTGAACCCCTGACCACGACTGCAAACGCACATGCACAGACGCAACGGAGCGTTCGGAAACTCCAAACCAGCACCACTAAAACAAAACCCACACCTCACTATGCTATACAGCAGGCTATTATGATACAGTACAGTGGAGTTATGATACAGTACAGTGGAGTTAGTAGAGTATAGTATAGTGTAGAGTATAGTAATTAGTTGAGTGTATAGTGTAGTGTATAGTATAGTGTACAGTACAGTTTATAGTATAGTGCATAGAACAGCAAAATGTGTAGCGTATAGTATAGTGTGTAGTACAGTCTATAGTCTAGTGTATACAAAGTAGTGTATGGTATAGTGTATCGTATAGTGTACAGCCAAGTGTGTAGTATAGTGTAGGGTATATCATCACATAGTCTCGGTGGTATAGCATGGTCATTTGGAGTCGAACTTTCGGTCAGGGGGCTGCTCCAGCAGCGACACCCAACGCCGTGGCACGCAACTGCCCGTCCTGCTGGGAAGGAGCTGCCATGGCGCTTCGTAGGGAATGGTGGAAGGGGTTATAGGGGCTACTATAAGGGACCTTCCTTGAGGGACTATCATAGGGATGAACCAGACAGTGGAAGGAGCTGTCGTGGCGCAGTGAAGGCCAGCGAAGGCTAAAACAGCAGACAAACGGAGCCAATCTCAAATGTAAACCCCTGTGGGAGCATGGAGGATCACCTAGTCCGTCAGGGGTCTATTCCACTTTTCTTTGAAGCTTCCGGATTCCCAAGCCCTGCTTTCAATAACTGAGACCTCAAAGTCCAAGCTCCCCGAAATTAGGCTTTAGGGTCTGGGGGTTTTTGAAAAAGTTGAGGTGGTGACTTTGCTTCTGCCTCGATTCAGGTCTTGAGTTAAGGGATTAGGTTTAGGGTTTTAGAAAACATTCTAAACTCTCGTTTTCTTCGGATTGGAGGCTTGAATATAGCCGTGGTAAGGCATACCCCGAAACCATGCCCTAATTTAGGAGGCCCCTATGGAACCCTTATGGAACCCTTCAAGATCCCGTAAAGGAGCCTTATTCTACATGTGAAGGCCCCCTATGTTGGCGCATGGCCAGGATCAAGGCTCCTTGGCCACGCTCCGCCCTCTCCGGCGCAACATGGCAAGAGCCTGGTAAGCCGGTTGAGGGTGTGGGGTTGAGGGTTTACGATTGAGGGGCTTGGGGGAGGGAGGGGGCTTGGGCGTCGGTCATGTCTGGTAGATAGAGTCTGCGGCAATATGTGGTGAAAGCCTTCTTTGCTCTTAAGTTACCATTAGTATCAACTTGTAGCACAGATGTGGATGGTCTTTTACTTGAGGCAGCCCAGGTCGGTTTTGAGGCATTGGGGAGTGGCTTTCTGGCAGGAGAGTTCGTGCCTAGGGAGTTCGAAGGCATTTGACCCAACCTCCGCGACCTAAATCCCTGAAATCCTGCACCCGTCGTCGACCAAGAACAGTTTGATGGCTGAGGCTGGACTGTCCAGATTTTGGCATTTTGAGAGTCTGGGAAGTTAAGCTGTGGCATATGGCTTGGGTCTGCGGAGTTTCAGCCCGTGTTGCCGACAGGCGAGTGGACAAGCCTAACAAACCAGGGATGGACAAGGCATGTGGGAACTGCAATGGCGCACTGCAATATATACTAACTCAGGCTTTTGTCTTTTGCCACCCGGCCATGTACTGTCCCCAGGTCTTGTAAGAGACCAGTGAGGCACAAAAGCCTAGCATCCGAAACTGTTCCGACCCCCTCCCAGTCACAGTCCTTCCGCCATACGGATTGCTGCCGCCGTCGCTGGCGGAAAAGATGTCTGCGGCCACGGAGCTGCTTGGGATTTTAATCTATGCGGCTCGGACCCAGAGACTTCAAAGATCCCTTAAATTCAGGAACATACCTAGGGCTCCTTTAAGGGATCCAGAAGGGATCTATAGGGTTTAGGGTTTATTAACTAAGGAATATACTTTGAACTATGGTAGGATCCCTAATATGGCTTAGGGTACATTCCTTCATTTAGGGATATTGGAGTCTCTGGGGACAGGGTTGGCCACTCTGGAGCACACGTCTGTGACAGTGATGACAATAGTAATAAGTCTGAAGGCAGGTGCCAGCTTGAGGCCTGCGCGCACTCCAATAGCCCTTAATTAAGGAATATACCTTACATTAGAGCAGGATCCCTATATGATTTAAGGTATATTCCGTAATTAAGGGATATTGGAGTCTCTGGGTACCCAAAACCCGACCCTGAACCATCCCCCCTGGAACGGCCTCTCAATATCTCGGGCTAGCCAGTCGCCGCGTTTCAGCCTGGGAACATGGCTTGGCGGGCTGGCTGGGTTCTGGGTTGAGGATAACTGATTTCAGAAATATTCCTTACACTCCAACCAGAAGCTCAAGGCATTCCAGGTATATTCCATGGCTATGGGTTATTGAAGCATTTTCCTCATCAAAGGCTTATGGCCTCTATAGGTTCTCCTTGAGAAACCTGAGGGCTCACATCAGCTGTCTAAACCCACGCCTGGAAGAGCGGAGGTGCCTAAAGTTGTGGGTGTGGCGGTTGCTCAGGGCTTAGAGTTTGAGAGTTTGGGGTTGTGGGTTTAGGGTTTAGGGTAAGTTGTGGGTTTAGGGCTAGGGCTTCATGCTTACAGGTCTTGACTTGAGTGTTTGCGGAGTCCTTGCAACGCGGATACTGTTTAGGGTCGGCAGCATTCTCTCAAGCCTAGGCCCTAACCTGCAAACCCACCCGAAACCTTGAATCTTAAACCCCAAATCGCAAGTCCAAAACCCCAGCGACAGTAAACATAAAACCCTGAACCCTTAATCCAAGTTTCACAGGGACCCTTAGTGGGGGTCGGGGGAGGGGGGTAGGGGGCTTTGATGCCCATGATAAGGACCTTGTCTTACCTTAACTTGCAGCCAGATGAGTGCGCAAGTCGTCGGCGCTAACATTATTCATGCTACAGCTCACTCCGCGTCAATGATACAGCTCTCTTCACACTGAGCAGTTCACACTGAGGTCTTATGTTTCATCTTGTTGGCTCTTGTATCTTTATACGTCCACGCTGTTTCACCAAAGTGGTTCTTCACACCGAGTTTCTTCACACTGAGTTTCTTCACACTGAGCTGCTTCACACTGAGCGAAAAAGCCGTCGGATGATTTCCTAGTTGAACGGCGGGAGGTATCTTCGCGCGTGATCAATCATTATTTCTCGCATATTTCTGTTGTGCGTATTGAAGGGCAAGTTGGGAGCTGTTCTGTCATAATCTTTGATGACTTCCCATGCCTTTTCCATATTCGTAGTTGTCCAAAACTGTCTCGGACGACCAACCCCACGTTCCGGTCGCTATGAAAGTTGAGGTTCCATGTTGTCGAAAACTCCAAGACACCCGTCCCTTCGATCGCGAGCTCTTCTGTCGGTGGTCCTACACCCCTTGCGGTTTGCTATCCGCGCTTCAGGGTTTTGGGTTTGTGGCTTAAGGTGTCTAGAGTTCTGGGCATACGGTTGATGCAGAACACGTTGCCTAAGGCATTTGCTGGATGATTGCAGCTGACGAGCTCTCAGCAGTTAATTGCAGAAGAAGAGATACCAAGAACGGCAATAGTCAACACTGTTGCAGTGCATCCTGCTGAAGCTTCCATGTGATGCGGGGTTTCACTACAAATACCCGCAAGAAGAGCCTTTAAGCATACACTCACCAACATCAGAACACAAAACTTGGACCCTAATCCCGAACCCTAAACTCTAAACCCCAAGCCTTAAACCCCAAACTCAAACCCCAAACGCTAGGCCTCACATAAGCCCGTCCTTCTACAATCGAAACCCCTAAGCCGCTGAGCTCCCCACGGCACGAAGCTTCTCAACGCCTCAGGAGTTCGAGATACTTCGAGTTTGGGGTTTGGGGGGTTTAGGGGCGGCTACGGGGTTTAGGGGTTTGGGGTTTAGAGTTTAGGGGATAAGGGGTTTAGGGTATCCCTACATAAATATTAGGGTATTAGATATACAAAGAAGATCTCTGCCAACAATCTACTCCCACGGTGATGCGCCCTTTGTATGAAGAGTTTGATGCTTTGAGCATCAGGGAAGCCCAAATGTCTCATTTGGGGCTCTGGGCTCGGGGAGGAAGCCAAGCGGTCAAGCCCGAAGCGACCCTAAACCCTGGAAATTTCAGATCCTCCGTGCAACCACCCCCAAAATTGGCCCCACACTTCTGACGACTCCTCCGGCTCACCACCGCCAGACATGCATGGAACCAGTTCAGAAAACAGTTGGCCTTAAACCCAAAACCCTAAACATAAACCCAAATTCCAGACCTCTGAACACTAAACCGAGCCTTAAGCCAGCAAAGAAGGACTCCTTGCGAAACGGTGGGAGCCCTACCCTCGCTTCGTCAACTTTCTGTGATCTCTTCACTCGAGGGCTTGGGGTTTTAGCCTGAACCCCGAGCCACGAGCCCTGAAAAGAATGACCAAAAAGCCTCTGACACAACAAAACACAAAAATGAAGTGACGTTCCCGAAACCACCTGCGAAGTAGCAGAATCGAAGAACTGGACCATCCAGATTGCAATTGAGTGCACTACATCATGATATACGACACTGTACTGGAGCGTACCGTGACTGTTTGGAGGTCACAGCATAGACCGTTCCCTGATTTACCGAACCTACCCTCTACACTGGTACATCATATCGGAACCCTAAACCCTAAACCCTAAAACCCTAAAAACTATATATACCCTAAATCCTAAACCATTACCATAGCAATCTGGTCGGATGTCATGAGGGCGGAGCAGCCAGCATTGGCGTGCTCAAACGGCCAACCTACAGACTGGGGCTTTAGCGTTTAGGGCTTAGGGCTTTATGGACCAAGGGGTCTTCGGAAGGGTCTTTGAAGGGCTTTACTAGGTTCATAAAGGCTTTCCATGGGCTTTATACACGTGTTCTTAGTCTTTAAAACAGTTTTTCACGGATCTTGTGAGGGCTTCATACAGGCTGGACGGGACTTATCTTCCAGCGCAAAGAGTCTTCCCGCAATCGTCCAGGGTTTAGTCTGGTCGGTGCGCCTTTGAGTGCTCGGCACGCAGGATTGCGAATCAGCATTCGGATTTTTGGCACGAATACTTCATGGTTTGGGGTTCGGTTCAGGGCCTAAGATTTGCGGGATAGATCTTAGGTAAGGTGAGGTTTGTCCTGTCGACAGTGCAGGCTTTCGTATTCCGGATTAAGATGCAGGGTTCAGGAGTCAGATGCTGAACTTGGTTTGCTGTCTGGGGCTTAGTATATGGGCCTTACTACTTTCAATAGGGCTTTGGAGGTATATTATACTATAACTATAATAAACACGCAAAACCCTGTTCTGAGTATGAAGGCAAATACATTAGGGCTTCAGATCCCAGGTTTCCTTGCAGCGGGCTCTTACGATCTGGGGAGATTCTACTCACCAAGGCGCGTTAGTCTTTGTGTGCCCATCCGTGCCATGATTGGGTTGGGTTTAGGATTTAGGGTTTAGGGTCACGATACTCAAGGCTGTGATTTTATGTCCTCCGTCTGCTGCAGTGTCCAGAGTAATCCAATATCCCTTTTCAAGGCGACGGCCACCGACTGGGTGTGGATGATGCTGTGGACCTGAACTCTTGCAGCTGTACAGGCCAATTGCACTGAAAGACCCTCGGCATGTCTACGGTGGGACCGGCTGAGTACTGGAGACCCGCAAGAGAACTTGCTTGGAGGACAGCTTCTTTGATAAACCTGCTGACATCGCCCGCACGAAGCCGCAGTCTCAGTCCAGAGCATCGTGCGAAAGATCGTCCTGAAGCACGTACGTTGGCTGCGGGGTCTGTCTGTCCTGAGACCTCGAACCTTATCAAATTCTTGCATCACGACGACCCCTTCAATCATGCTCGGCATGCAGCAGCTGGTCCGGCTTCAATGATTCAAAATAAAGCACAAATTCGATTATATACTACAATATACCAGAATATAATTCTTTAACATATTCTATTTTACGACAGCATACTATAGTATACTACAATTCCTGGCCAACCTCTACTACAGCAAGTCGCACCCCCGAATATTCTTTTAGTTTGAACCAACTGACACGCAGCTCCGAAACTCCACGGTTTAGCGTTTAGTCACCCGGTCATCCTACTAAAGCCTTCTCACCCTCATCCTAAACCCACCCTAAACACCTAAAGCCCTTCGACCAAAACCCCAAAACCCCTAAACCCCTAAACCCCTAAACCTTCCCCCAAACCCCTAAACCTCTGACCCCCTAACCCCTAACCCTCTCTCTCTCTCTCTCAGTCGCGCAGAGCGAGTCCACAAGTGAGACCACTCGTCAGCAGCCCTTGTAATGGGACTAACGTGCGGGGAAAACATAAAAGTCGGCGGAAGAATACGGCATACGGCATGGGAAAACAGTCCAGGAAACTACATACACGATGGGCATGTCTAATTATACAGGGCTCTTCGCTACCCTTTTCGGGTGAGACGATGGCAGGACTAGGGTAAATTTTCCGGCCACCCCTAACCCCTAAACCCCAAAACCCCTAAAGCCCCCCCCCTGAAGACCAAAGCCCTTCCACCCGACTCCCGCTTGAACAAACGGCCGTCCTCTTCGAGCTCCGGGTTGAAGCTGCGGAGCAGGGCGACCTCGGGAAAATCTCAGGGCGTTTACTTAAAGGATCATGGGACTTAGTAAGAAGAGTTATAAATGAGGTAGCTACACTTATAATTACTTATAACCCCAATTAAGATACTTATAACCTTACTTGCTAAGTCCCATGATCCTCCAAGTAGGGATCAAGGATCAGAGTGCTTAGGGCTTAGGGTTCCCGGGTTTAGGGTTCGCGGTGTTTAAGGGTTAAGGGTTAAGGTTTAGGGTCTCGGGTTTGGGGTTTAGGGCTCAGGGTTTAGGGCTTCGTTTTCATGTGCGATGGCCAGGAACGAGTCCCTAGTCTGTCTTTACAGATACACAGTGAAACGAACGGTTTAGGGTTTAGGGTTATGTTTTTTTTGAACGCCTTTTTCCGTCTGCTCGCTCGCTAACAGGGGTTTAGGGTTTAGGGCCAAAAAGTCACCCTCGATACCGTGAAGCAAGAAGCAGTAGATTCAACCACGTTCACACATCACCAATCCGCATGTCTTCTTCATTCGATATCGTGGGCACCGAGGTAATCGAGGAGTTCAACATCACCCCCAAGCACATCAAGGAAGAAGCGAGCTAAGACGTGCAGGTTGTCGAACGACAACCCAGGCGGTTTAGGGTTTAGGGGTTAGGGTTTAGTGTGATTGCGGCTCAGGGTTTAGGGGTTAAGGTTTTGGGTTTTGGGTTGTGACCATGAGACCAACATCTACTACCCTTTACTGAAAACGATATAGTATATCGTACTAGAGCAAGCTGTAAGACTACAATCTACTATCAGAGACGACAATGTACCATACATAGTACATCATGAGCTCCGTACCGCGGCGACGACGACTTCTATGGCTGCTACTATGACTACTACGACTACTCCGAGGCCCACTGCAAGCGCTGCTGCAGCTGCCACGGCTACTAATGCTGTACCTATACGCAGCTTCTATTACAATTATCATGGCTACAACAGATATAGAAACTATAAATGTTGCTGACAACACTCCGAAGCCCAAAACGGAGAACGAAAACCCCGAAAACAACAGCATGATGATCTGTGGCTCCGGTGGCCTTGGGCTGATCCTGATCCCGTAGACCAAAATCCCGAAGTGCAAATATTCAGTCCTACTTGGAGGGTCATGGGGTTATCAGTACCTTAATAGGGGATATAAGAAGTTCGAAGTATAGTTACCCTAATAGTAACCTTAGGTACTAAGTCCCATGATCCCTTAAGTAGTCAAGGACAGGACACCGGGGCGTACCCTGAACCTTCAATCCGAAACTCGAAGCCCACAAGCTACAGCTCGGGGCGTCAATTCCAAAGCGAAAGTTCAAGTTTGGTAGGGCTGCACCAGCATGCTGTAGAATGTTGTATTATTTGTTGTGCTGGCTATAGGACAGATTGCAGAAGATTTCTGTGGCCCCTGACGAAAATTCTTGCCGCCTACGAATGAACGCATTTGTGGCTTGCATGTAGCAGGTTCATGTATGCGTTCTGGCATGTTGAACTGTGCTATAGTATACCCCGCGACCATTAGCCTGCTACATGAAGCCTGTCTGGCCTGTCTTGGCAGTCTTGGCAGACTGCGATCTGGAGAACGAAGCAAAGGGCACTGTATTAAAACTAATATAAGGTTCGGGTGCAAGTTGTGTGACTATATAGGGGCTATATGGGGACACTATTCCCAAGTCTTCCAAACTCTTATACTAGAAACTCGCGCCCAAGCAGGGCTTGGCCACCACGCAATTTCAGAGGCAGCAGCATCCGCAAATTTCAGCTGGACCTTGTGGGGTTTAGGGTGTAGGGAGTCGGGGTGGTCTGGAAGACCGACTCTGCCCAATAAAGCCCCAGAACCCCAGATGTGATGCTTGACCCTGTTGATACATATGTATATATCTGTATTTATGTCTGTGTGTAAGAACATATATATATACACATATGTGTATGTCGTTTCATGGGTATGTATATATATATATGTATATAAGTACCTATGTATGTATGTATGTATGTATGTATGTATGTACGTATGTATGTATGTATTCATGTAATATGTAATGTGATATGTAATGTAATATGTAATGTCATATGTAATAAAAAAATAGATATGTGTATATATAATGTAATATGCAATGTCATATGTAATGTAATATGTAATGTAATGTAATATAATATAATATGATATAATACAATATAGTATGATATAATATAATATATATAACATGCACTATCATATTTAATGTAATATATGTACTATCCCTAATGCAATGTCATGTAATGTAATGAAATTTAATGTATTTATACGAACATACATGTACATATATATGTATATATAGATATACATACATATATACATATACAGTATCTGTTTATATATATATATATACCCTCGTTATGTTTCTTATTGTTGGTGTCAATTACTAGATACATCCAACCTGATGCGGAGTGCTGAACGTTGAAGTCCCGGGTCCTTTTCAGGGTTAAGATTCGGAGAACAGCCAGACGCCCCTCAACCGCCTGAACCTCCTCAAGCCCCAACAGTCACGAAGCATATCTTAAGCCCTCACAAGGATTGTGTGTAGGGTTTAAAGCGTTAGGTTTAGGGTTTAAAGCTCAGGGAAAGCATCAATATGCGCTGAACCAACAACGGCAAGAACGACTGAACCAAAGAATGCTTTGACGAGGGCCCCTGCGCACTGGATCTCGTCCTCCAAGTCGTCACATGGCGCTTCAAGCTTCCGGACCTCTCGGGACAAAGGCCGGTCTCTAAAAATTAGCGCTCGAGGATCCTTTATCCGGCTTGGTGCCGGGGCTCTGGAGTAAAGCGTTTAAGATTTCAATTTTGGGTTTCGGGCTTCGAGTTAGGTCTTAGGGTTTGGAGTTCAAGACACTGGGCTTATGGCTTAGGGTTAGGCAGCTTAGGCATAGGGTTTAGGGTTTAAGGTTCCGGGATTCGGGTTGAGGGTTTAGGTTTCCGTGGTGATAACGCCTTGTTCCGTATGCCTCTCAAGGTATCCAGGACGCCCATTCAGGCGAGACGTAAATTACGCTTGGTATCCTTGCAACCATGGTCTCCTTATCTCGAAGCCAAGCCCTGAATTATGGAACAGAACTTGGAGGATCATGGGACTTAGCAAGTATGGCTATAAGTACCTTAATTGGTGTTATAAGTGGTTTTAGGTACAGTTATACTAACAATATCTTTAGATACTAAGTCCCAAGATTCTTGAAGTACCCTCAATACTAAACCTCGAGCCGCTGTTTTTTTGAATCAACGTCCCGGATGCCCATCACCGTCTAACGACAACCCGGGTTTTGGGTTTGGGTTTAGGACCCGGACAACCCCGGAAAGCCCTTCAATGCACAACCTCTGTTCTAGAACAGGCACCTAAACCACAGATGCTGAAACTCCTGAACCAATCCCCAAACCCCGTGGGAAAAACCTGAATCCCCACTATACACCCCGAAACGAAACTCTAAACCTTCTTGTCGCACGCGCTAGGCTCTTGGTAACGAGCCCATGAGCACTGACGAAACCCTAAACCCTAACCCCTAAACCCTAAACCCTGACCCCTAAACCCTGAACCCTAGACCCTAAACCCTGAACCACAAATCCCAACATTCGGCCCTGCCTCTTTCGAGAACTCCAGCTCGAGAGCCTGCCACTCGGTGAATCTCTCATGCTCGTGTCATTTGGGTTTAAGGATATGGGCTTTGGGGGTTTCGGTTTAGGGTTTAGGGATAAGGGTTTAGGGGTTAGGATTTGGACTTTGGGGTTCAGGCTTGAGGGTTTAAGGTTTAGCATTTAGGGTCTCACAACTATTCGTGCAAGTTGGGAAAAAACCCTAACCCGTAAACCGCTATAATCATCACAACCAGAAATCTTGCTCTTTAAGCTGGTATTACAAATCATCGGCGGTTCTAGTAGGTAACGGTATATTAAAGTGGACTATAGCCTGTTATCATATGTAATGATATATTATGTTGTAATATATTCTACGGTATAGAAATTATAAAAAAAAGTTACAGTGTTTTATAATATGTTATAACTTATAACATACTGTTGTATGATATTGTTGTCTGCTACAATATACTACAGTATTGGCATGCCTCCCCGGGCTTCCTCAAACTTCTGGGTCCCTCCGATGGGTGAACCCGGGAAGCTGCCGTGTCCCAGAGCTTCTGAGCTGCTGTTCGTACCCGAAGTCAAAGCACTCCAATATTCGTATACATACTCGAGTACATGCACGTACACATACACTTGCACAAAAAACATGTACATATACATATGCACATAAACATATACATATACATATGCACATATGTGGATGCATATAGAGAGAGAGAGATGGCAAATGAACATGCAAGTGCATTTGTATTTGCATTTATGTGAGGTTATGTTGATATATGTGTTTATGTACTTGATTGCTGTATATGCACATCCAGATATATATATATATATATGTATCAAAAACCTCTATCTAGGTCTGCATCTGTGTCATGTCTATATTTGTATTTTCTGTGTCTATGTGTACGGAGTCATGTATGTGTTGCACCTATCTGCGTATTTCTACATACATAAAAACATAAATATATATATACAAACATATCTATTTATTTAGAGTATTTATTTATATGTATACATATGTATATAATCTTATATGTATAACCACTCACTTCTGATTCTGATGGTTCGTTTGCTTGTCTTTGTTTGCTTGCGACTGCATACTTACATGTACATCAAGCTTTACACATATAATATGTTTATCACAGGATATGTGTCTGTGTCTAAAACTGTGTATATACATAATGATAAAAGCATCTAGCTCTTGCTCTCTCTCTATCTCTCTCTCTCTCTCTGTCTCTCTTTCTTCGTCTCATTTACTGTGGACTGCACGGGGGGAATACAGCTTCGCTCGTCTCTCCCTAATTGATTCAGCGCTCCAACCATACCTCCACTTACCTCGCACCTGAAAACTAAGATCCTAAATCCAGAAAGGTCCCAAAACATCATGGCCTTAACACATAGAAAAGTGTTTGGGGATCAAAAAGGGTATACTCAACATGAGGAACCCTGAGAAGTATGGTTGGTATTTATTTAGGTTTCAGATTACCTGAAAGCCCTCACCCAACCCGTTCGTGTGCTTTCAAAGGCCTCTAGACATCGCTGAAGGGAGCCGGCCAGCTCCATTGAGAGGTCCGGCTCGTCCACCTCGCGGTTCAGGGTTTAGAGTTCAGGGTGGCGAGGATCCCACGTCGAAACGTTGTCGGGCGGTTTACATCAGGGTAGATCTTCCAACACAGTGTTGAGATGGGTGCGGTCTGGGAGGTGGTGAAGCTTCGGAGCACCCCGAAGATTTGTCTGGAGAAAATGGAGTCTGCAGACCGTTTCGAAACCGACATCTCTCCTGGAGCTTCATTTGAAGGTTCAGAGTCGGGGGTTCAGAGTGTGAGGTCTGACGTCCGTATGAAGTGGTGATCTTTTCAATCTGTCCTGTCCTGGCAGCAATTTATCTTGCCTTCCTTGGCACACCGCTACAAAGGACTGATCACTGCCATTGACAAGTAAACCCAAAGCAACACCAGGACAATCACTACCGGCATCATGATGGCCCTCACAGTCACTACCCCTGAACCCTAAACCCGAAACCCTATCACCGTAACAGTGAGCAGCAGCGTTAACACTTGAGCCATGGTCCGCCTCATCTTCATCATCGTCATCCTCTTCCTTCAAATCAACATCTTGGGCGGCTTTAAAAGGCCTGTGGTCTGGTTCCCACTAATATATATATATATATATATATACATATAGATGGTACAGAGTTAGTATAGTAAAGTATAGTATAGTATATATCCATAATATGAATACATCTGTCCAGATCCTGAACCCCAAAACTGTAGCGAGCACTGCACGGTGGCGGCCGGGCCTCAGCTGCCCCATGGCGAGTTGAATTCATGGTAGCCGTGATCAGCTAGATTGCAAAACACTGTGCAGGCATTGGCAAAAGCTTGGAGGGTTCAGGGGCTGCGTTTTAAGTTAAGGCTGTCTTCAACGCCCCTGCTGCTCCATTCGGCGCGTCCCGAAAGCACTTCATGCCTACATGTGTGAGCTTCAACAAGAGATTCAAAAGCAGCTGATGTGGGCTATTTAGTCTTTGGCGCCTCTGGGCTCGAGCACATCACAGCTGGCATGCTCAGGCACATGAAGCACACGAAGTTGCAGAAGAAGTTTGAAGTTTCCTACCACTGTGTGTCTGCGCAGGTTCCAATCCGGTGGATACCACCGCAGCCCCTTCCACAGCACGCCTTTATGGGAGTGGCTTCTAAAGACCAACTGTTGCAACAAAACTGATGACAACTACTGTCCACGGCGCCACACACAGTACGGTTGGAGGAACTCTCTGAAAGCGGTGCGATGAACCCCAGTACATGTAAGAAATGAATGGTCAAGAGTACACTCAGTTTAGAAGCGCGCAATGTGAGAGTTGTGAAAACGCAGAGCGGTTGCACTCTTTTCTTGCTCCACGCTTGAGCCAAACACCGAAGTGTTCAGCAAGGTCTCGCAGAGTCTTGCGCTTGTGAATTCCGTCTCAACTTTGCTAAA
>BGNK01004430.1:5698-26333 GCA_003297005.1 Symbiodinium sp. clade A Y106
AGCACGCACAGCACGCACAGCACGCACAGCACGCACAGCACGCACAGCACGCACAGCACGCACACGCACACCCACACACACACACACACATGCACAGATATCTCAGCAGAGGGATGCACAGGGCACAGAACAAGCATCCTTTCACCGGCGTCTTCCAGTCGACGTGTGAGGTTCGCAAAACATCGGCTGTGCGTGGGTTTCAGGGTTTCGGGCCTCGGGTCTACGTGCTGAGTTTCGGGGAGTTCAGGGCACCCGAACCCATTCGGCCCCACGGTAGGAGTGCCTGCTTGAAGCTTCCCGAAGCCATCGAGAGCCCAAGCCCCTGCCCTCGCCTCTCCGAAAACCCAAGCCCCCCCGAAGCCCTCGCCCCTGTCCGGTTTCAGGGTTTCGGGCCTCGGGTCTACGTGCTGAGTTTCGGGGAGTTTCGGGGAGTTCAGGGCACCCGAACCCATTCGGCCTCACGGTAGGAGTGCCTGCTTGAAGCTTCCCCGAAGCCATCGAGCCGCCCCTGTCCCCGCCTTCTGGTCAGGTCCCCATGCAAACTTCGATGCCATTGGCCTGGACCTCAACGGCAATGCGTCAACGTGCTTCTAGTGTGTTGGATCTCAACGGCAATGCAGTTTTGCGAGGGTTTTGGGGCGGGAGTCCGCCTTTTCAGGTTTAGGCGGACTGCCATGTTTTTTCGCTGTGGCCATGCTTCTGCTTCTGTGAACAGCTTCTGCCCTGTGCCAACACTGTGACGTGTCAGAACATATGTTCAGGATCTCACGATGATTGCAGCTATTGCTCGACTTGGAGTTTCAAAGCCCTTATCCTGAACCCGAGGTGTCTGTTTATTCCTGGGCCCGACCGATCTGCTGCCGGGGCCTCGCTGATCCCGTGCTTCAGCTGATCTGCCTTGCAACTTGCCCGTTCGCCACGTGCACATTTCTGCTTCTTTCCAGCTCAAGGCACGGTGCTGAGGTATCCTCAGCACTGTGACTGCAGGGCAGCATGCCTCCCAAGAAGCGCCCTGCTGCAATGGCCGGCTCAGCCATCCGGCCTCAGAAGCGCCCGGCAGTGCGTCTTTGGGGCTCAGAAAAGGACGAAAAAGATTATGATGCAGGCTCACTCGAGTGCAGCATTCACGTGTGACCTGCAAAACAGACACATAGCGACAATGGCAATTTACGAGATTCAGGTGCCGCCCTGGCCTATGACCGTGACGGGCTTTTGGCTGATCCCGAGAGCGACGACCCCCGTGCCTTCATGCATGACGACCCCCATGCCAAGTCCGAGGACGAGGTTGTAATTCTCATTCCCCGGCGCCTCTTCAGCAACATAACAGATGTCCAAGAACATGATGGATCCTCGACCTTGCAGAACTTACCAAATCAAAGCTAAGGTATCCCAATTCGAAAACCTTTGAGGAGCTCCACGACTGGCCAATTAGGGTGCTTTGCCTCTTGGAGTTACTCAGCTGCATCATGAGACTTCCGGGCACTTGCTCCACGGTCACCTGCATGTTGTAATCCTGAGCCCCAAACCCTGAAGCACATGTTGCTTCTTCAGCTGCTCAGACTTTCACAGCTGCCCTTATTGTCAAGCAGCAGGCCTGACAAACTCAGAAGCGTCTTGAGACACGGTTGCCGATCATCCTAATTCAAGTAACTCCCAGCAGGCATGTCTAGAATCAGAAGCAAGCGTGCCAGTCTCCACGGAGGCGACAAGAGGCAAGCAGCAGCAGCGGCAGTAAAGTAGCAGTAGTAGCAGTAGTGTGGCAGAAGTAGAGTAGTCGGACAAAGACATGAAGGTGCCAGCCAAGCGCGTCAGGGGCAAGACGCGGGCGGAGCTAGTGCCTTTGCAAAAGGCACCCCTGCATTTGAAGGAAGATGCCAGACACTGGCTGAATTCCCAACTTCCGAAGGTTCGGAAGCCTTACTCACACTTTCTTTCCGCTCAGTTCGCCACCGTTCTCAAAGCTGTCAAGGAGGAAGAAGGTGGGCCGCGGTCACAGAGAGTTGTCCTGGCAAGGATCGCTGCGTCTTGGAACGGCATGAGCGATGAGGAGAAGGCTCCATACAGGCGGCTACATGCAAGGGAGGTTCTGCAACGAAACCAGGTCCGGGAAGAACTTCTGGACTTGACTCGAGATCATTTGGACTCCGCCGGCTCGGGGACCTTGGTTAACATCAACTCCTCGTATGAGAGTCTGCTGACTGTTGTTCGCACCGGAAAGACAGCAGTGTGGCATTCTTGCAGAAACAAGGACCTGTGAGTATTAGGTGTACAATAAATAATAGTGTGCAGAAAGCTTCAGAATGACGAGGTTTTTATGATCATGTTAGGGTTCAACCCCTGGGCACAGGAGTTTGGCCATCGGTCCTTGGCTGTCATCCACAAGGAGCCCGACAGCTTTTCGACCGAGGCTGAGGTCTACCGTGACCTCCTGAAGATCAGCTCGAGGCAGCAGGGACTGTTCCCTTTCCTCCTGCCCACCTTTGTGTCAGAGCCGACAGAGAAGACTCTGTGGATGACATTTCCTGCAGCCACCTACACATTCCTGTCGGATATACTGAAGGGTCAGCCTTTGCAGCAATGGCAGGCAGCATCTTTGCAAATAGCACGGGGCCTCATGTACTTGCACGACATGGGCTGGTGTCATGGCAACATTCGCCCGGCTTCAGTGCTTTATCGAGCTGCAGATACCAGAGCTGTCATTGTCAATTTCGGTCTTGCTTCTCGTCCCGGAAAGGAGCCGGAGACTTCCGAACACCCAGTGATTCCTTACACAGTGCAGTACAGGGCGCCAGAATTCTGGACTGGGGAGGTTTCCTCCGCCAGTCCAGTATCAGAATGCTGGGCCTTTGGGGCAACGTCGTTGGAGATGGTCACAGGAGCACCTTTGTTTTCCAACATCTCGGAAATTACGGAGTTCCATCTTTGCGATAAATCGCAGACATGTGCGAAGAGAATAGCCCATCTTCAAGTTTCGAGTGCACGTGGCGTGCTGTATGGACTTTTACAGAGGGAGCCGAAGTCCAGAATGAGTTTGCCTCAATTCTTGCAGAAGTGCCCCCGTGACTTTTTGGTGGTCTAATTGCAGACATGCGCCCGAAAGCTTCGGGCTGGGGAAACTGCATCGGCACACTCGCTTGGATACAGTCCAGTTTTTTCAGCACAATAGAACCAAGCACATTTTGCCAGAAACAATACGGTTTACTTTCTTGAGGTTGCTGCTGAAAGCACTGAGTGGCCGTCACTGATGCAGACGTGCGGGGTAAGGCAGCAAAAGGCCGCCAGAGGGAGAACCTTCAGGCTGCAGGTCTGCTTCCAGAAGGGGACAAAAGAACTCCACAGTCTGTTATTTCTGACATGTGGTCTTACGTTTCAGTCTTTGGGCTATCTTGTTCCAGCCTCAACAGCCAGCCAAGGCGTGTGCTCCAGGTGCCTGAGTTGAAGCGTCGACTGCAAACTGCGGTGCTCACGCTGGACCATTTCTTCACTGGTGTTGACTTCGTGGCATGTGGCGTGGCATGAGTCAATTCAAGCACGGTTGCTTAAAATTAAACTCGACTCAGACTCAGCAGCTGATGAAGTTCTGTTTGGAGCGAGGTGCACTCGACATGATGACAGCTGCCATCAAGAAGCGCTACGGACTGGTTTTGGATGTGGTCATGGGCCATGCGTGTGAGGTGCAGCCAACCCTTCAAAGGCATCTCGCATGCAGTATGCTGGGAACGACTGCACAAAAGTGTCAGCCATGTCACCTGAGTCTCAGGTTTTTGAAGGCGAGATTCCCTGACCGTTGCATCTTTAATGATATCCGCGATTTTCGCAGCAAGAAATGCCGAAATGTGGAGAAGCCCCAGCTTGCCCCTAGCCTGTGAGAGAGTATGCATTAGCGGAATGCTTCTACATCTGGTTGGATAAAACATGATCAACCATCTCGCAGCAGTCAAGGTGACAAAAGCATGGTGTGCTCAGCACGGCAAAGAATGCCTGCGAAAGCAGGTGTCTGAGCGGCCCCGGGCTGCTGTGGAGGGCAGCCCATGTGTCAGCTTTTCCAAGTCCCTTGCCTCATATCCAATGGCGTGCTTTGCATGACGTGCGTTCAGTCTGCATCAGAATCAATTTCTCTCAGACCAGGCTTGGCAAGAGGCTGGGCTTCCAAGATGCCCGGGCAGATGTCCAGCACATCTATCTGCAGGACAAGTGGGACCGCAAGCTCGGGCCCCTGTGTGGTTGCAGAGAACATGTCACACCAGACCCAATGCATGAAGTTCTAGTCCTGATTTGTCTAATCTTTTCTAGGCCACTGTTTTGGATCCACGAGAATGTCGGTGACTTCCCGGGCTGGATTGAGCCGACCGCTGCGAAGCACGGGTACAGCTGCCGTACGTTGGAACTGTCACCAGAAGATTTTGGAAAGCCCATGGCCAGGATCCGCGTGAGACAATTCAATAATCATGGACATGTCAAGCAGGCACAGTCAGTTGGAAGCCACACCCTCGCACAGGACACGAGTCTACCGCATCTTCTATCTGAAGTCGCAGCTGAAGTGGTCTGGGCCAGATGTGGAGGTCCTCAAGAGAATGTTGGCGCCCAGGAAGGCAACAAAGGTGCTGCCAGCGACAGCCATGTACTGGATGACAGACGAGCAGATTGCCTCTTGTCACAAATCCGCTGTTCGAGCGTGCAGCCTTGGTTTTGGGTGTGTCCATTTGCAGGCTTTCCTTTCCCAAGATAAGGCTGAGCGGTATGGCATCATGGACTATGAAGGCCATCTTTCGAAGTCTTCAAAGGATTTCTTGGCAACTTACAGGAAGCTCAAGCCGGACAAGGAGGTGTATGAGCTGTCGCAGAACCCATCGGCCGGCAGAGCACGCACGAATGTGGTGAGTGGAAGCCTGCCAACATTCACCACGTCTTCCGGCAAGCTGCTCCAAGCTCAGATTCCGATGTTTAGGAAACACCTGGCTCCTGAAGGCAGTCACAAATCGTGCGGCAGTGGGAAGATGTTGTGCAGTTAGGTGGTCCCAGAGCAAGGGCAGGTGGCTCATGCCTTTGGAGATGTTGGAGGCGAGCCTTGACCCAAATTACCTTGGGCTTGCTGTGTCATTGGGTGTCAAGCGTGATGGGGTGTGGAGTAGATGGAGCCTGAACTTAGGATGGGCATGCCAGAAACGAAGGCTTCAGCTGACCAGTGCGGTGTGGCACTCATGGACCCCACAATGCTCAGCAGTGCGAGCCAGGCTGGACTGCACGTTGCAGCCCCTAAACCCTAAACCCTGTCCGAGTGCGAGCGCCGAAACCCCCGCAGCATGAGGTGAGTGCAGCTGGCAATGGAATGGAAATCACATGCCTCGGCTTCTGCCTCATGCTGGTGGCTTGGCTTGATCAGCTCATGCTGAGGGGGTTTAGGGTTTGGGCTTCTCAAAGCGAGGCTCTGGTGATGCTGCGGCCACTGAACGAGGACTCGCCGGAGCGCTACTTCTGATGAAGGAAGGCTCGTACCACCGTCTTTTTGAAGGGGGGGTTGCCTTTGGGTTCAGAGTGAAGTTCCAGAGATCTAGGATTTCAGGGCATGGGGGTTCAATTCCAACATGAGGTTCGCCTCATGCTTTGGGTCAGGGTTTTCTACTGAGGCTTTAAGTTTGGGGTTTGGCAGGGGGTTTATTATTCTGGGGTTAAATTCCAACTTGAGGTTCAACTCACGCTTGGGGTCAGGGTTTAGGGCTCAGGGTTTGGGGTTTGGCAGGGGGTTTATGTTTATAGACGGAAGTTCGAAATTCTAGAGATCTGGGATTTGAAGGTGCGGGGGTTCAATTCCGACTTGAAAATCAATTCACGCTTTGGGTCAGGGTTTTGGGCTGAGGGTTTGGGCTTTGGCAGGCGTTCTACAATCCTTCAAATCCAAGATGGCACCCCCTGCCTGCATGTTTCCTTCTTCCATGTGCTCAAAGGTGGTGTCCACTGCAGTCCCCCCCCCCCCCGAAGTTGAAGCCCCAAGGTCAGAGGATTCGGAGTGCAGGCAGGGTCGTACGGGGCTGCATGTACCAAACACAAACTGTTAATATTCCGTTGAACCACAGATTCTGAGTAATCTTTTCATTCATTTTCGAACAATTGCGTGAGGCAAGCATACTACCAACAATTCCCTGAGCGGTAGGTGAACCCTCAACCCGCTCTCTGTATCTTCTTTCTCTCTCTGTTCTTTTCTCTCTGGCGATCTCTCTTTTTACATTTTTTCTCTCTGGTGATCTCTCTTTATATTTTTTTATCTCTGGCGATCTCTCTTTTTATTTTTTTCTCTCTGGCGATCTCTCTTTTTACATTTTTCTCTCTGGTGATCTCTCTTTTTATTTTTTTCTCTCTGGCGATCTCTCTTTTTATTTTTTTCTCTCTGGCGATCTCTCTTTTTGTTTGTTTTCTCTCTGGCTATATCTCTTTTTGCTCTCTGGCTATCTCTCTTTTTACTTTTTTCTCTCTGGCTATCTCTCTCTCTCTCGCTCTCTCTCTCTCTCTCTCGCTCTCTCTCTCTCTCTCTCTCTCTCTCTCTCTGGTGCGCCGCCATGGACTTGTCCGACGAGCGCATCAGGGAGATCAACCTGGAGAGAAGGCGGCAGGGCTTGAAGCCCCGAAAGCCTTCAGAGCTGCGGAAGCAGTACAGGAGGCCGTGGCAGCGTGTCTTGTTTGCAAGTGCACACCCTAAACCCTGAACCATAAACTGAACCCTCAACCCTAAACCCTGTCTTGTTTGCAAGTGCACACCCTAAACCCTGAACCATAAACTGAACCCTCAACCCTAAACCCTAATGCATTTCCGATTTCCGAGACCAGCGTCTCGCCGATGAAGCAGACACCGCTGCAGCTGGTGAGCCCGAGAGCCTCCATGCAGCCGAGGCTTGGTCTTGCTTTCATTTCATAACCGTTTCCAGGTGTGTTTGCAATAGACTTCAGCTTGGATTGTATTTTCCCGCGTGAGCATTGACCGGTGCTCTGGAACAATCACTAAGAGCTGCTGAGGCTTCCTCAGCAGCTCCTGTGCCGGTGGTGCTGGAGGTGTCCGACTCGGATGCGGACGAAGATGCCACTGTCGCTGCTGATTCTTCTGCTGCTGCCGCTGCCGGGGCAAGCTCTTCTTCAGCCCCTGTGATCATCCCGAAGAAGCGGCCCAGAAGAGCAGATCCTGTCATCGAGGATGCCCCTGAGGAGGACAGCTGGGTTGCAGAGCGAGGGGCAAGTGCTTCTGAGCCTCAGCAGCACCGGAGGAGGACTTCAACAGGGTTGCCGATCGATGGGCGGCGGAGGCGGACTACATGAAGGCATCGGTCATCAGGCAGAGAAATAATGTGCCGCTGTTGTTTCTGGGCTGCATCGAGGACCTGCCTGTTTTGCAGCCGTCCTTTGCCATCGCGTGCCTCGACTACATGCCAGATGATTATTGGAGGCAGAGTGCTACGGAGATGGTCCAGCTGACTCTTGGATGCATGCGTCACAAAAAGTTTGTAAGAATTGTGTTTAATATCTTGAGCCCGACCATTGTAAGGAACATTGGCCACGCTCCAAGTTTCAGAAGACAGTGGAGGAGCGTGTTCAGCAGGGCTGCCGAAGCTCTGAAGCGCGGAAGGGTCGTCCTGTTTTTTGCAAGCGGGGCAAGCATCGGTCTCCCTACTCGATGGCGCTTTTCATGACCCGCTTCTTTCAGGCCATGCCCCAACCCTTGAACATAAACCCTGAACCGCTCGGTCGAAAATCCGAAGACAAACGGAAGCATATGATCTACGAATCTACGACATAATATGCTAGCTCAAGTCTTGTGCCTTGTGAATTGGTCCCAGATGCCGTACCGGCAGAGCTGCGATCTGATCCGTCAGAGGCGCCCGATCACGGAGCCACTTGGCTAATCCTCCTTGCTGTGGCTGTGTTGTTCTCGGGTGGCTACGACTGCTACGGCTCCGTGTCTCCAGCCCTCACCGGTTCTGCTGGGCGGTCGTGACATATCATCCGGGCAATCTCCGTCTTCCGACGCTNTGCTGTGGCTGTGTTGTTCTCGGGTGGCTACGACTGCTACGGCTCCGTGTCTCCAGCCCTCACCGGTTCTGCTGGGCGGTCGTGACATATCATCCGGGCAATCTCCGTCTTCCGACGCTCTTCGGCCTCCTTCGCCTCAGACTCATGTTTCAGCTCTAAGAGCTCCATCTCCCTGCTCAGCTGCCTCAGCTCCTCCGAAGATATGCTGACGTCCGACTGCCAGCTGTACTCGTCTGCCGGCTTGGCTGCCATCGGGGCCTTCATCGCCTTCTTCATCTTGATCTTCATGGCCTTCATGAACTTCCCCGCTTTCATGCTCTTCATCGCCTTCATTGTCTTCATGGCCTTCGGAGCCTTCATGTTGCCACGTTTCTTGGCCTAAAGCATCGTACCAGCAAAAAAGAAGACTAGCAGATATCAGGCCATGGACCGAGAGGATCAGCTGGCTATGTCGGCAATGTGTTCCCAGTTCGGATGGGCATTCGCAATCTGATTGTTTCAAAGACCTACATAAAGGATCGAATCCATGTTATCAAAGTGTGTCTCAGCACTGGTAATCGAAATCTAGCAAGCTCCCCCTGTTATGTTATGTGCACATCCCGGTTTGACACCTATGAACTTGCGCTTGATCACTCGTGGCCAACATGCACTGCAAGCTGTCAAAACCTTTAGACCCGAAACCCTGGCCAGGCCCGAAAGGAACATCAACATCGGAGAGCCGGGCCTCGCCCACTTCCAAGACTTGTGCCAGGACCTGAGTGGTAAGGTCATCACTTTGATGTTGTGAAGAAGAGGACATGACATGGTTACGCATGGATGGCTGCCAGAAGTGCTGCTCAAGCAAGGCTAGGACATGCGACACAGGCAGAGAAATACTTCACACACTGACAGCTCACTAAGAATCGAACACAGACAAATACTTCAACAAAGCGGCTGGAGGCTTCCTCCGGCCGTTGTTATGAAAGTGTGTCTCTGCACTGGGAATCGAAATCTACCAAGCTCCCCCTGTTATGTTATGTACACATCCCGGTTTGACACCTAAAAACATTCGCTTGATCACTCGTGGCCAACATGCACTGCAAGCTGTCAAAACCCTCCGACCCTAGGACATGTGACACAGTCCAGGCAGAGAAATACTTCACAAACAGTTCACTAAGACATGCGACACAGACAAAGACTTCAACGAAGCGGCTGGAGGCTTCCTCCGGCCGTGCATGAGTGAGCAGTAGGGAGCAGTAGCAGAAGCAGAGAAAGCTTTTAGCACACGGCACCAGTAGGGAGCAGCAGCAGCAGCAAAGACAACTTTTAGCACAGTTTTGTTTCCCGGCGAAGATGCCGTGGGTATGGTCCGAAGCCATGCAGAGACACGTTTGGGCTCGCAGCCCGAGCCAAGCTGCACGGGAGGAACAGAACAGGAATAACCTCCATGACGAGCTCAGACATCTCCGAGCGGGGCAGGCAGGCTGCATTTTCCTGCCCCTGCATTGTGATGGCACGGCAGAGGGAGAGAGATCCGCAGGNGGAACAGAACAGGAATAACCTCCATGACGAGCTCAGACATCTCCGAGCGGGGCAGGCAGGCTGCATTTTCCTGCCCCTGCATTGTGATGGCACGGCAGAGGGAGAGAGATCCGCAGGTCTCGACAGCGGAGCTCGTGGGTTCGCTGAGAGCCGAGTTGGCCCAGCAACTTCACGTGAACGAGGCTTGGCTGGCAAAGAACGAGGCCAGCCGTCGCTTTCACGTGTGTCACCCAGCAATAACATAGCTTTAAACTTTGCAGGCGAACATGCAGGACATGAGGAACCTCGAGGCTCCGGGAAAAATGCTGCAAAATTTTCTTTTTGCAGACAGTCCTTGTCCATGTCATCTGCCAGGCCCAGCTGAGCGAGCACGAAACAGCAGAGGCGAGGGCAGACCGGATCGGGATTGCAATTGCGAATTCTGGTAGTAGGAAGACATGGTGACAGGCCAAGCTGCAGGAGATGGAGGCCCGGAACAATGAGCTCGCTACCCAGGAGCTAGCGGTCGCCGCGAAACTAGAGGCTGGGTTTNTTGCGAATTCTGGTAGTAGGAAGACATGGTGACAGGCCAAGCTGCAGGAGATGGAGGCCCGGAACAATGAGCTCGCTACCCAGGAGCTAGCGGTCGCCGCGAAACTAGAGGCTGGGTTTTCCAGGGAATAAAACAGTGGCAGCGGAAGTGGCAACAGAAGTGGCCGTAGTAGTAGTAGTAGTAGTCGTAGTAGTAGTCGTCGTCGTCGTAGTCGTAACCGTAGTAGTAGCAGCTGTAGCAGCCATAGCAGTAGCAACAGCAGCTGCTATTTGCCAGGCTGAGAAGATGGAGGCGACGATGAGGATTGCATCTCTCAANTTGCGAATTCTGGTAGTAGGAAGACATGGTGACAGGCCAAGCTGCAGGAGATGGAGGCCCGGAACAATGAGCTCGCTACCCAGGAGCTAGCGGTCGCCGCGAAACTAGAGGCTGGGTTTCCCGGGGATTTCGTAGAGGAAGAAAACGAAGTAGCAGCATAAAACAGTGGCAGCGGAAGTGGCAACAGAAGCGGCCGTAGTAGTAGTAGTAGTCGTAGTAGTAGTAGTAGTCGTAGTAGTAGTAGTAGTCGTCGTCGTAGTCGTAACCGTAGTAGTAGCAGCTGTAGCAGCCATAGCAGTAGCAACAGCAGCTGCTATTTGCCAGGCTGAGAAGATGGAGGCGACGATGAGGATTGCATCTCTCAANGTCGTCGTCGTAGTCGTAACCGTAGTAGTAGCAGCTGTAGCAGCCATAGCAGTAGCAACAGCAGCTGCTATTTGCCAGGCTGAGAAGATGGAGGCGACGATGAGGATTGCATCTCTCAAGGCGGTCCACGAGGCTGGCACCTTTCAGCTTGAATTGAAGGAAGCCTAGGCAAGAGCCAGTGGATTTGACCGTAGGACAATGACAATCGCGCGCGGAAGGACATTCAGGACCCGTCTAGTGGGAGTGCAGCTTTGACCTAAATGCAGCAGCATGAAGCAGGACCTCAAGAGACAGCTTCAGAACCTCAAGATCAACAAGGACCACGCAGCCAAGGAACATGCAGAAGCCCAGCGAAAGCACCAGTGCAATGTGAAAACGCTGGAAGCTGATAAGGCCCGATCTACGACATTGAAGAATCAAAGAATTGAAAAGCTCCAACAACGATCCTGGATCATTCGGCAGGCAAAGCTGAGAGAGGAATTGGAAGAGGAGGACTGGGGACCATAAAAACAAAAGTGTTGCGGTCTCTCACAGACATATCTTTTGGCAGGCAGCCTCCTCGGACCGAGCTCTTCGACAGAAGCTGCTGGACGCAGAAGAGGAGAATCCATTGGGGTCCATAACAGTTGTGGGGTCTCTCACAAACACATCAGTTGGCAGGCAGCCTCCTGGGACAGGCTAGTCCGAGATCTTCGACAGGAACTTGTGCATTCCGAAGAGGAGTATCCATTGCCCCGCGAGACAGAGCGGAAGAGGGAGGGAGAGAGAGAGAGAGATATTTGTATATATATATATATGTAGAAAAAATATGGTGATGGCAGGACCTTGTCTTTGAGAGGCAAACGACGAAGCAGCTGAGCTCTGAGAAGGCAAGCACTGGATAGCAGCAATGAAATCAACGTAGTACTAAGTCCACTGGCAGGAGGAACTTCGACTACACCTGGACCGACAGGAGGCAGACCCATTCTATCTTGGGTTCAAATCGGCAGGCCATGAAAAAACTGGCTCAGTGATTCCCATAGGAAAGCTAAAAGGTCATCGAAGCATTCATCCAAACATAGCAAGTAATTGATGCTTGCCAGGCAGAGCTCGAGAGTTCCATGGAGCGTATGCAGAAGGAGCTGCGGGGACCCATTTGGTAGCCGCTTGCATCATTGTCATTTCAACTGCCAGGAGCATGACGGAGTTTTGAAAACGAAAGACCAGATCATCAAGCAACTGGCTGACCAGAAGGCACGTAATCGACAATACAACGTGCAGTGCAAGTAGAATCCAGACTCGGTTGGCAGGCTGAGCTGCGAGATCTGATTCGCGAGGCGGACACACATGATTTCTTTCAATGAGGTCAAATAAAAAATCTTCTGGCAGCTAGCAACTTGCTCCGGAACTGTTGAGGCTCGTCGTGAGAACAAAGCTGCAAAGCACAAGAAAAGCTCAAAGGAGGACAGCCTGAACCTTCTTTCTAACTAGCATACACTCCAAGTCCCGGACCACTTCGCTTGAAGGACTCTCCGAGGCATTCTCCAATGGATGAATCTGAAGAAGATGAAGACCAGGTTCTGGCCTCATGATCTTTTGCTAGGTACTAGGTAGCAAAGCCAACGACTGCCCGCCGAAGGAGGAACCACGCAGCCCTACCAGCCCTGTAGCTTCGGCTTCGGAGGCTGGGAGCATGCTGACACTGAGCTTTCTTAGTATATTAGCCCATGCCCTGAACAGGAGGCTCAGCCTGATGCAAAGATGGAGGCGAAGATGGAGGCGGAACCGAAGGAGATACCCCCAGGACAGTGCTCTAAGCTTGTGCCTGCACTACCTAGTGCACTCTCACTCGCTCCCTCTCCTCCCCTCTTCTCCCTCCTCCCTCCTCCCTATTCTGTCGCTCACTTCAAACTCGCTCCCAGAAGACGCCCCACATGCACATGGCGCTGAGAAGTAGAGCCCGGATGCTCAGGTTCTGCATGATTCAAACACGTGCTCTTGCAGTTTAGATATTTATCATACAACTCATGCAGGTGATACTACGAACACTGTGGCGATCCGCTGTGACGGCTGGCCTGGGGCGAAAAAAANGGTTCTGCATGATTCAAACACGTGCTCTTGCAGTTTAGATATTTATCATACAACTCATGCAGGTGATACTACGAACACTGTGGCGATCCGCTGTGACGGCTGGCCTGGGGCGAAAAAAACCGTGACTATTGATCATGCTTGCTGCTTCCATGCATCGACTCAACACGGCCTCCTGCGATTCTGTTGGAACATGCTGCTTCGGCTGACACTACTAAGGTCTGTCCTGCTTCTACACAAACTTCTGGAGGCCGAACTGGTCGCCACCAGCTCTAGCTTAGAGTGTGCATTAGAGCTAGCTGGGGCCGGTGCCACGTATGAGGACACCGAGGTGCTGCGATAGCACCTGCCGGACACCAAGGTGCTGTGATAGCACCTGCTAGAGGGAGGGGGAGAGAGAGAGAGAGACAGGAAGAGACGGAGAGAGCGGGAGAGGGAGAGAGGGAGAGCCTGACTCTGAGTTTCCATTGTGCTATCGCAGCACTTATAGTTAGTGCTATCGCAGCACTTTATTCTGTNAGAGAGAGACAGGAAGAGACGGAGAGAGCGGGAGAGGGAGAGAGGGAGAGCCTGACTCTGAGTTTCCATTGTGCTATCGCAGCACTTATAGTTAGTGCTATCGCAGCACTTTATTCTGTTCTGCGTGACTTCATCGATTCTTTATGTGCTATCGCAGCACTTTGTCTTACTACTCAGTGCTATCGCAGCACTTTTCTCTTCTGCCCGCCCATCGATTTTTTATGTGCTATCGCAGCACTTTGTCTTACTCAGTGCTATCGCAGCACTTTTCTCTTCTGCCCGCCTTTCATCGTTTTTGTGCTATCGCAGCACTTTCTAGCTTTTGGTCAGTGCTATCGCAGCACTTCACACCCCGACCCTTTGTGTGCTATCGCAGCACTTCTTTATCATCATGAGCATCCCTGTGCTATCACAGCACTTGCTTCTATGTGCTATCACAGCACTTCAGACAGAAGATCGCATCGAGGATGACGTGCCCACCTGTTTCCTTCAAGGCCCTGACAGGGGGTTTCGAGGTTTAGACCTCAGGATGTGGGCTTAGGGTGTGGGGTTTGTGGTTCTAGAGCTTTAAGGCTTAGTAAGGGTTTGGGATTGTGGGCTTCAGAATTTGAGAATAAATAGGTTTTGGTATTTTTCAGGTTCGGTATTTAGTCTAATTAGGGATTGAGGTTTCGGCCTTTCTCGAAGGTTTAAGCAGGGTTTGGGGTTTCGGGCTTTAGGGTTCAGAAATTGGGGTTTGGGTTTCGGGGTTTGGGGTTCTAGAGCTTAAGGCTTAATTAGGGCTTGAGCTTTGGGGCTGTATAGGGTTCAGAAAATTGGAGTGTTAGCACCTGAAACTCCCAACCTTTCGCAAGCTTCCAACAACCAATCTAATTCCCGAACCCCACAGCCCCTCAAAGCATTTGTTCTAAGCCCTGAACACCCTGACCTCGAATTTCAATTTCACAGATACCAAAACCTGTAACCCCAAAGCCCCTTCAAAGCGACGGCCCCCACTTGCTGCCAAGGTGGCGGCCGTGCATGTGCACGCATGTACCAGATCGTCTCTTGTGGGCACTACAAGTCTCCCAAATAGTTGTTTGTCTGTTTGATGACTTCATGTGGTATTTTCAGTGCAACAAATTTGATTTCCGGCACCTCGAAAAGAAAATAAAGAAAGGAAGGTAGGTTTTCTGCCCGCACCGAAAGAAGTTTTGTGTTTTCTTCTGCTAGATGTTTCTTTTTTTTTGCTAGTGTGACTGTCACATGCAGGGATTTGTCTGGCAACCGAATGCATTGAAATTGACAACCGAATCGACCGAAATTAACTTNTTTTGTGTTTTCTTCTGCTAGATGTTTCTTTTTTTTTGCTAGTGTGACTGTCACATGCAGGGATTTGTCTGGCAACCGAATGCATTGAAATTGACAACCGAATCGACCGAAATTAACTTCGTATTTGCTTGAATGTGAAACAAACTACACTTTCACACCAATCATGAGAATCACCTACCCTAATCCCCTCCACCGCGCTTTGAAACCATGCACTGTCACACCTCCCGAAACCGAACACAGAATGGTGAGCCTCAGCCCCGGCTGACCAATCCACTGACTTCGCTCGCTCCACACCCTTGCCGGATTTTCAGGCGCTTCAAGGCTCAATTTGCTTAAAGTGTGAAAGGATCCGCCCTCTGATGTTGGACTGCAGGGAATTTCGAGGAGGTCTTGTCGATGAGCTCAGCAGCTAGGGGAGGGCTGCTTTTGGGTTCTACAAAGAAAAAGCCTGCCTAAAACCCTATATAATTTACTCTAGCAGGGTAGAACCAATGCAAAGCAGAGAGTTTGAGTTCCATGAATACGGCCTCACATTTCGTGAGCTCGGGCTTGCAGGGGTCGGAAAGGTCTGCAGGCGGGAGGTTTGCAAAAGTAAGGTGCAAAAACGGACCGGAACACAACCATCTTTCAAGGAGAGGGATTGGGGAACCCGGCAGCCTCTTGCTCCATGCAGACAGAACATACATGCTAAAAGGACAGAGCCGCCAACAAAAAACTACAGTAGTGGCTATGCGATCTTCATGTGCCCCTGACAGATGCCCCAAACCCGTAGCGAGCCACTGACGCACGAGCACAAATGAATACAAAGTGCTGATGTCGGGGCCATATGGCTAGAACAGGAGTTGAGGTATTGTGAAGTATGAAGACTAAATCGGGATACTGTTCCGACTGATTCAACCCCCCATGCTATGCTGACAGGCACTGCAGGGTGCAGGTCAAAGCATGTCTTGATGAAGTCACCGGTCATCGTCACCCGAAAAGTAGACCTCACCATCAACATACAGTATACATTTGCTTCCCCGTTCTGAATGGCTCTCACAGCCCTCGCCCAACCATGAAACCCAAAACCGTGATGCCTGTGACACGCGCTCTTGTAGCGTGGCGCCCGCTGCGCTTGCACTCGAGCTCACCTGCCAGGTGCTGGAATCGGGAGGGTCCACCAGAAGAAGGAACGTAGAGCTTTGGATTTAGAACTCAGGAATTGAGATAAACGAAACCTGTCTCCAAGCCGAGCCTGTGAAAAAGTCTGTGACGAGTCCCAGATTTGGACTTCCCTTCCCGTTCATTCTTGTTGTCATGGCCTCCGGCATTGCTAATTCGGACCCAAGGTTTGGTGGGTGATTTCGTGAAATTATCATTATACAAGAGCTGAAAGAGGATATTGTTACTAGCCAGTTCCATTCGGAAGGGAAGTGTTGTTGCAGCAAATCATGCAGCCAAGTCTTGTCGAAACCATTTGAGCTCTCACTTTCGGACAGATCCAGGCGAGGCTGCTCAGGTCGGGAGGCTCGGACAAAATGAAACTGGGCCGCTATCAGGTAAAGACATAAAAAGCTCAACATCCGCCAGAGCACGGCCGTTAACAGCTGGTATGATCCAGAAGGCGAAACGCGGATTTACTCTCCGAACTAGCTCGAACCACTGTCTGCATCAGACTCACTCTCGTCATCGTCTGTCAGCGGAGGCCCGATGTCACCGGCACACTCCTCGAGGGAATGGCCCCCGGTCTCAGGAAGAATGCAAAACCCATATATGCCCATGAGAACCGCAACAGCGACGTAAATCAGAAGGCCTGGCGGCCCCAGAGAAATCACATCTATGAAGGTCAGGGAGGTCAACCAGCCAGCTGCAAAAAGAGTGGCTGTGGATACGGATTGAGCTGCCGAGGCATAACGAGGCCCACCCACAGCAGTAACTTCCACGACCACTATCCAGTAGCCGATGCCCCAAGTGCTGTAGAAGATGGCAATGAAGGAGCTCATGCCACTCAACAGCAGCACCGGACTGCCCCAGGCAGCACCCAGCACCAAGATCAGCAGTGCCACAGCAGAGAGGCTACCGCCTGCCCCAAGCAGTGTCCGCCTGGACATGCGCTCAACGATCGCGAGGCCCAGGATCACCCCGAACATCTTGGCGGCCACCACCAGCAGCGTAAGCATGTCTTGCGACTCCTGGCCGATACCCACACGAGCAAGCATCTTCTGCGCATAGATCAGGATGGATGTTGAGGCACACGCCTGGTCCAGGACTGCAGCTGCAAGCGCCAACCCTAGGCCACGCCGGGCTCCAGCAGGCACCTGCTTCGAGCCGACGATGATGGCGCAAGCATCTTTTAGTGTGCGCTGAAGGATAGACAGCGTGCGGAGGCGGACGGCGTCATCCTTCTCCTCCAGCTGGCTGTCAGCACTGTAGAGCGGATTACCAGCTGCAAGATGCTTGTCATCCCACAGGCGAATTAGATCATCCTGGCCTTCAGCCGTGTCAGTGTCACTCGAAAGCTCTTCTTCCAGGCTGCCCCTTCCAGATCGCCATGTCTCGAGGCGCTTCTCTGCACCTGGTCGCCCAAGGCTGGAGATCTCTTGCAGCGCTGCCAGCAAAGACGAGGGGCTGGATCCTTTGGTCTGCAACATCCACCGTGGCGACTCCGGCACTGTGCACGCGACGATCAGCACGGGGAAGGCGAAGACAAAAGGCACGCATCCTGCCTGGTACCGCCAGACTGCATCGGAACTGAGCATCTGTAGAAGTGCATTGACCAAGGCAGCCAGCAGCATCCCAAAGGCAATTCCCAGTTCGTACATTGCCTCGAAGAGTCCTCGCTGCTCGGGCCTGACCACCTCACTGAGGTAGTTGGGCGTGGCCACCGAGGCAAGGCCGATGCCGATCCCCATCAAGAACCTTCCCACGATCAGCTGTGGCAGACTCTGGGCCGTAAAGACGAGTGCTGGTCCGATCATGCTCGGAATTGCTGAGCAGCCGATAATCGTCCGTCTGCCCCGGGACATGATCAAGGCTCCGCCAAAGAGGCTGCCGAAAATGGCGCCGCCTTTCGCGCAAGAGACGACCCACTCAGTCTGTTTCTTGTCCAGCTGGAGCTCCTTCGACATGGACTCAACGGCCGCCCCAATGGATGCCAAGTCCACACCAAAAAGGAGGCCGGCACCAACCGCCAGGATGGCCAGGCGCGAAAACATGGCTTCTTCTACGCTGAGAAATCTGAGCACTTTCGTTTGCTTACGAGTAGCCGCTATAGACGTTTGCTCGTTGCCAAGCGGAAGGCATGCATCTTCTGCCACACTCTTTGAAGAACTGTAAGTTGACCTGGATGGCTCCAGCTGCTGCACAGCAAGGCTTGGGCCGTAGCCACTGAGTCCGAATTCTACCGTAGTCTTGCATGTCACACGACCAAACAAGTCACTTACGGATAATATCGAATCCGGACTGGAACTCGGCCGAGAAGCCAGAGACCACAACATACACAGCCTCAGCCCAAGTCTTATCTTTGAGACCTGAGTTCAGGGTTCTCGGCCTTAGGTCTCTGAGAAACGACCAAAACTACGTCTCACAATCCTGAGTTCCAGAACCCACCTGCACAGCATGTTGGGCGAAGGGGAATGATTCAGAGTGGGGTTGGGGCGTTTTGGACCATCCTGAAACTCGAAAGCTCCAAGAGAGCACCCCTGGGCCTTCTCGAAGGACGAGGAGACCGAGGACCTTGCTGCATGGACCTTGCTGCTACTGCTCCGGCTCTTATCACAACTGCTACTGTTGCTACTGTACTGCTGCTGCTGCTGCTCCTACTCCTACTCCTACTCCTACTCCTACTACTACTACTACTGCTACTACTGCTACTGCTACTACTACGACGACGACTACTACTACTGCTAGTACTGCTACTACTACTACTACTGCTGCTGCTGCTAGTACTGCTACTACTACTACTACTGCTGCTACTACTACTACTACTACTGCTAGTAGTGCTAGTAGTGCTAGTAGTGCTAGTGGTGCTAGTCCAAGTACTAGTACTAGTACTAGTGTTTCTGCGACTACTACTACTACTACTACCACCACCCCCTCCGACCCTGACTCCCCGTGTTCAAGACGAGACTTTCAAGTAAAGGTCGGCCGCCCACGGCTTAGCAGCACCGAGAGTTCAGGGGTTTCTTGAGCACCTGGTTCTGCAACGCACTAGCCCTGAATCAAAAACCCCTTGCTTCTCCTATCTTCCGAAACATTGTCAAGTTCTTCCGTTTGCCACCCGCCTGGTTGCCTCCTGGATGACGCACGGCAGGAGCTTGTTTCAGGTTGCAGGGTCAGAGGCGCATGCCCGGGGTTCGACAGAATGTGCTTGTGCACATAAACCATTTGCTGCACGGTGCGACGAGATTCGAGCAAGCACGTACGTGTATGAAGCAAGGATTCAAAAAGGGAGACAGTAAGAGAGAGAGAGAGAGAGAGGGAGATAGATACAAAGAGAGTGGCGGGAACTGTAACTTTGAAAGACCTGACATGCTAACTTATAGAGAACAGCAAGATACTATATCATACTGTAGTATAGTACTACATTGTGGTACCCAGATTAAAATACCACACCATGGTAACAGTGTAGTATAATGGATTATAGTATACCAGCATTGCAAATTTCTGACTCTTAGCCCCTCCTCCTGGCCTGTTCCGCCCAGTCAATGGTGCGAGCGTGCTGCAGGCCCTCCAGCGCAACGACCATTAAAATATAGTATAAGGGTATATTGTGGTAGTATATCCGAGTACTATATTGAGCATGTTATAGTATCTTACTGTTTCCTAAGCAGAGTGACACCACAAAGTGCCGGGAGCTCAGGGTCCTACAATGCGCCACAACTGCCGGTTTTCACAGGTTTGGTCGAATTGCGGTGGCTTCGAGGTGCACATTGGCCTATGGCTCAGGACCTCGGCATGCAGCCTTGCTCTCATACTCTCATGGAGCCATAAGACGAACCCGCAACTGCAGATGTAATATTCATGATGAGCCGATGTGTCCTGAACAACTCAGAATGGCGCCCCGCTACACTCGCTGCATTTCCCGTGCCTGGGTAAAGCCATGCTGAGCTTGCCTGCGCATTTCATCAGGGCAGCAAGCAAAGAGAACTCGTGAGCTTACATTTCAAATCCCCATGCGGCCGCGTGCTCCTGAACCTCCGAAAGTTGATATTCCCGGTTGCTGCATGTGCATTTCGGAGCTCCGACCCTGACCGTAGGAATCTGGCGCATCAGCCCCTAGTGTGCGGATCTGATCATTGTAGAATTCGCTTGCGGCCCCACCTCGCCCATGCACCAAGCCGATCGTGCATTTCTGCCTGGGCTTGCCGGAAGCATGTTCTGAAATCAAAGCTGCAATGAGGCGGTTGTTGGCTTCCCCATTGCAGGGACATGTTGAAGATAGAAAGAGTTTTTGGAGCCAATCCAGTGGCAAGTGCAGTTGTTCGTCAAGCTGTTGCCATGTTTTGGACATGGTTCGCGGTGCGGGAGTTTCGGTGTCAAGGTTTCAGGACTTAGCTTTGGTTGGATACGAGCCTATGCATCTTCTACCCCTTGCTTGGAGCCCAGAAACCGAACCTAACACACCTCTGACATGTATAAACACAGAAAAGTTGGGCAATAAAATGGACAAATACAAAAACAAAGCCGCATGTATGTGTGTTTGCGCATACATATAAATATGTGTGTAGTTTGTGTAACGACATATCTGTATATACATACCCATAAGCGTACTTCTCATCCCTGTATGCACGTGTAACCACCCAGTCGATATTAAGGTAGCTTGTCCATGTGCTTGTTCGTGTTTCACTAACATAAGCTTAAACATAGACTTAGACAAGATTACAGTTGACACGAGGAAACCGAAGAAAGAACATCCTGCAATGCCAAACCCTGGGATTGCGAAATGACCTACAACCTTTTGACTAGACAAGTCAGACTACCTGCCTTTGAAACCACACCCCCCCC